>PVIU01003038.1:0-155166 GCA_004026605.1 Ondatra zibethicus | reverse complement strand
TACCTCACACTTACCACCGCGTCCTCTGAATCTGCGCTCAAGCTAGATGCCATTGACCTTAAGATCGTGCGACGTAGAACAATGTTGGATGTAACAGCATCACTGTTTGATGAAGAGTGCCCTGAGCCCCTCTCTGCTCTGCCCAGCACGCTTTAACCACAGTCTGCCTATGCTGTATCAAATTCTTTGTTGTGCTTTGCTTATGCACTGTTTTTTTGAGGGAGGATTTGACACTGTCTCTCAGATTAGCCTAGAACTTACCCTGTAGCCCATACTGTCAGCCATTGAACTTAACAGCAATCCTCCTGCCTCTGCCTCTTGAATTCTTGAGTGACAGGTATGTGCCACCACACCTGGCTTGTTTTGACAAAATTTTTAAAAAGTCTTAAAAGTGCCCCTCCAAAGGCACAGAATTAATAATTTATATACAGACATTTTATTGTTCTAGAATATCCCAAATGAACTCAAATACTAATGTCCATGTGGGCCAAGCAGGCTTTAACTAGCTGAAGACTTGCCTCGTTAGCCTCTCTCCCTTCCCTTTTTATACTCAGCTTTTCAGTCTACACACACTTAGCAAAATTCATGATAAATCCCATCCTCCTGCCTCAGCCTCAGTGCTAGGATGATAAGCCTGCACCTATCAAACATCCCCTTTATAATTAAAAATGGTATTTTTAATTGTGTGTGGGTGTACATTTGCGCAGGTCAGAGTATAACCTGGGGGAGCTGGTTTCTCCTTCCATCACATGGGTCCCATGAATCCAATTCATGTTCTCAGGCTTGGCGGAGCCATCTTGCTCTTCCCTGAAATCAGTTCCTTCTCTTAGAACTTTTTAAATTTCATTTCATGGGTATGGGTGTTTTGTCAGAACACACGTGTGTGTACCATGTGCCTTCCTGATGCCCAAGGAGGCCAAAAGAGAGCATTGGATCCCCTGGAACTGGAATTACAGCTGGTTGTGAGCCACCATGTGGGTGCTGGAAATCGAACCCAGGTCCTCTGGAAGAGCAGCCTGTACTCTACCTGCCAAGCCACCTTTCTAATTCCCAAAACTACTCCTTGGTACATCTGCTTTAGAAGACAGTTTCACATCTTGTAAACCTGAAGATACTAGTGATTAGAGGCCGAAAGGCCATCCACGTTAGCCTTGCTCCACAAGCAGGCGTGCTCACATGCATATGGTGTCTCAGGCAATGCTGTGCTGTGGCCCCAACTCGAAAGGACCCAGATGCCCATAGAGAAGAAAGTGAAGAAATTGTGGGCTGATCTTTCCACAGAGTAGTATGCAGCAAAGGGAACGTATCACCCACAGCTATGGATGACAGCAGGTGAATTTGAAAGACGAAATGATGACCCCAAGGAACCAGGTCCTGCAGAACGATGCTTATTATGGGGTCGAAGGGAGCCAAACACAGCTCCTGCTGAGGAAGGCATGCTAAAGTCATAAAGCTAAAAGAATGGTCAGGCAGTGGTTATAATGGAGCCAGCCCTGGTGTGGGCCCCCGGTCTCTGGGGCGCTGACGTCCACAAAGGTAGCAATTTCTCAGCTTGTTCATTTGTATTTTATTGTATGTTTCTCTGTGTTTATGGAATTTCCAAGTGGGGGGCGGGAGGGCAGGAGCACCTGGTAGAGATGGGGCCATGCCAACGACAGGCCAGCCGCCCTGCGTAGCATGCTAGGGCTCAGTTAGTGGTCTGCTCCTAGGAGCTCACAGGTGCTCCTGCCAGGGTCTCCAGGGTGACCTAAACATTAGCTTGGAAGGCCCCCTGCCATCCGCAACCCTCCCAGAAGTGTTCCGAACCTTCCTTCCAGCTCGCAAAAGTTGTCTTTTGCTCAACAGACCCTCATTTGCTCAGCGACGGCCACCCACACTAGTCCCTACACCAAGCCCTCCGCTCTTTAAGTTTCTTCCTTCCAACTGGGCCCGCCTGGTTCTAGGCAACAACACGGACCTGGGGTGGCAGGCAAGGTCCTCTGTGTGGGAGGATCTGTCCCTACTTCCCCCTGTGCCCAGCCGCTCCTGCTCCATCGTCGGTGATTGGTTGCGCGCATCACCGGGTGGGTCTTGCTCCAGGGCGCAGGGCCCAGGTCTAGCCCCGGCTTCTGGCTGGCCAGCTCTCCCCTCGCACCTCTACTTTCAGCGGAACTGGGGGAGGGGGAAAGGGAGGGGGAGAAAGGCGCCCGGAGGTGGGGATGCTGCCAGGCTTTGCCGCAGCCCGAGTCGCTGCCGAGCGGTGCACACCGCCCTCCCTCGCTCGTTCTCTCGCTCTCTCGCCTCCTTCCCCCCCCTCCCCGTGGGGGAATTTTCAAGACTGCGCTGCTGCAATTTCCCCCCGGCCGAGGCTGTGCCGCGCCTGGCTGCGCGCACACACGCTTCCGCGCGCAGAGGAGCCGGCGGCTGCTGAATCAGGAGGAAAACAGATCGGCTTTTTTCAAAGCCGGGGACCAGCGGCTCCCTGACGCCTCCGAGCCCCGCCGCGCCCCTGCGCCCCGCTCCTCCGCTCCCCGCTCTCCAACTGGGTTGGATTTGGGGGAGGGGCTGCAGCGATTTCAGGAATTTTCTATTCTTTCCAGGTCTAGGAAAGTCAGCAAAACAGACGGACAGAACCTTCTCTGCCACCCTCCTCCTGTAGCAAAGACCTGGTTTTGGCTTTTTGTTATTTAATTTTCTTCTTTTTCAAATGGGCCGAGCCCACGCCTTTAGCAAGATGCCAAGCTGACCCGGACCTCCGAGGAATTTGAAGCTTATCGCTGCGTCCCGGGGAGGGGGGGGACGTCCTTCGCTTAGACTTCGCGTTTTGAAGGGGGTGTGCATTGGAGCGTTGCTTTAAAAAAATCTTTTTACACTATATATTTTTTAACTGATTTTTTTTTTCAACTGAAAAAAATTTTTCCTCTCCGGAGTGGGTGGCCGGGGATCGCCTGGATCGCGTCCCCGGTTATTTTTGCCGCGCCCCTCCCCCGCGCCCCGCCCCCGCGCCCTCCCCCGCACCCCTCCTCCCGCCCGGGGTCACCGCCTCTGCCGGCATGTCCCGAGCCGCGCTCCCCGGCTCGGCCGGGCCGTCCCGCTCTTGAGCCCCCCGAGCCGAGGCCGGGCGCCGCCGCCCGATGGGCTGGGCCGTGGAGCGTCTCCGCAGTCGCAGGTGCAGCCGCCGTCCCCACAGCCCGGCCAGCCTGAGAAGCGGCGGCGGTGGTGGTGGTGGTGGCGGTGGCCGTGGCTTCCGCAGCGCTCGCCGCAGCAACAGCAGCCGCCGCGTAACCCGAGGCCCTTTACTCTTTGCAGAATGGCCCGCTTTGGAGACGAGATGCCGGGCCGCTACGGCGCAGGCGGAGGAGGCTCAGGGCCGGCCGCCGGGGTGGTCGTGGGCGCCGCGGGCGGCCGAGGAGCCGGGGGCAGCCGGCAGGGCGGGCAGCCCGGAGCGCAGAGGATGTACAAGCAGTCGATGGCGCAGAGAGCGCGGACCATGGCCCTCTACAACCCAATCCCCGTCCGCCAGAACTGCCTCACGGTCAACCGCTCCCTGTTCCTCTTCAGTGAAGACAACGTGGTGAGAAAATACGCCAAAAAGATCACGGAATGGCCATATCCTTTGCCCCAGCCCGGGCGGTTGCGCCTCCCCTCCTCCTCTCCACCTCCTTCTCTTCTCTTTCTCCACCTCTTCCTCCTCTTCCTCCTCCACCCTCTGCGGGGCTGAGAGAGAGACCTGGGGGCTGTGGGAGCTGGAGGTCTCCTCGGCGGCTAGGGGCTGGAGATGAGGGCCCTGGAGCTGTGGGAAGCAGCCTCCCGGCCTGCTGGGCTACAGCTGCAGAGCTAGCCTGTGAGTCGTTAGGAGGCTCGGGACTCGGGGGAGTGAGTGGTTCCTTGCAAAGACCAAGGTCTGGGTCTTGGGTCGCGCAGGGACACTGATGGGGGCACTTCAGATGGGGTCTGATTTCTTCCGTTGGAGCCCTAGTTGGGTCAGTGCCTGGACGCTTTAGGGCCCCTCAAATCCTATAGAAAAGGTCCTCGGCCTCTCAATCCTGGTGTTCTACCCAAGGTGGGAGCCTCAGGCCTAGGGCACGGGACACCATGTGGCTTGGTGGTGGAGTCATCCCAGCCTCAGTGGCTCTGGGTGGGCCGCCAGCTGCATCTGGGGCCTGTCCTATTTCGTGGTTTGGGGAACTGTTCCTCTGTCTCCGTGTATGCAAGTCCTATTCCTCCTGGTCACAGGTCAGAGCCCCTTCAGCGTTATCTTTTGGGGTGTAAAGAAACATAATCCTATCCACCGGGTGAGGCCCATGGCCTGGGAAGACTTGAGGTGGGTTGTTCCAGTATGAGAGAAGGCAGAAGGAAGGAGAGGAAGTGGGCCCCTTTGAAGAGCTGCTTGTGGGCTTGGTTGGGTTTAGCTTCTCACACCCTGGGGAGCCGGGAGGGAACACCAGGAGGATCAGTCTCCCTATAGACATCTTGGGCAGGTAGTAGGTAGTTCCCCCCCCCCCCACGAAAGACCAGAGGGAAAGGCAAGAGCCCTTTTTCCTCTGCTGAGGAGTGACTTCACACACATGGTGCCCCGAATTTCTTGAAGTCTTCCTTTGCTGCCCGTGAACCTCAGCATCTGGGAAGACGCAGGCAGGCGCGGGTGGGTAGAGTCGAGGTTTCTCTGTCATCTAAGCATGACCCAGATTCCCGGTGTGGGGGGGACACACCCTGCTCCCCAGGCTGGCTGGCCACCCTGCCATGCCCAAATGTACCTCTTTTCAGGCTCCAGTTCCTTCAGGGCCAAAATTACACGGGCTGGGCAGATCCCATGAGTTTGCAAGGGGTCGCTAGCTCTTGGGTAATGGGTGGGGCCAGTCAGTCTCAGCCAGGACTGGGCCCTTTGGGCTCTTGGAGTCCCTGCTCAAAGAGCACGGATGGGCGCGTTCTCTTCTAGGGGCTCCAGATGGTCGGTCCCTGGGGCTGTGAAATTATACCAAGGGAGCATGAGGTTTTGGAGTAAGTGGCTTATGTGGAGGCTGGTGAAAATTAAGATCTGTGTAGTGGAAGGCTTCATTTTGAGGGGTGTCTCCCTAACCATAGTGTTATTGGTGCTTAAGATAGGTGCCAGAATTTTGCCCCCTGAATTCCTTCTTGCCAGGGTTGGTCGCTGTGTCCTCCCAAACACTTCCAGCCCAGTAAAATGCTTAGAGGACATGTGACTTTAGTACCCATACTGGAATGAGTCGCTTGGGCTTGGAGGACCCCAGGGGATGAGAACAGGCCTTCAGACCATTCTAGGGACTGTCCCGGGGAGCGACCACTGCACTGTTAAATGACTTTCCCCTTCTGCAGCCTTCCAAGAGGAAGCAGAGGAGTTGGGAAGCCCTTCTGTTGTCCTCAGCTCACCCCCGTCCAGCCCGGATGCTGCAGCTCTGAGATCTCTAGGTGATGGCCTCTCACAAGAGGCATAGCTGAGCTGAGCCTCGGGCACCCCGAGAGCACCCCAACCTTGTCTGTTGGCTAGCCCAGGCCTCACTCTCTCTGGGTAGCTTTGGGATGAGTGTGTGCAGTTTCCCGCCCTCTCTGCAGCGCTTCTGTTCCCTTTTTGGTCTGAAGAATTATACAGCCCCACGCCGGAAGGGGGCGCCTCTCATCCCAGGCCTAGCCAGTCTCCAAGCCAGGTCATCATGCATGGAGCTGCTTCCGGGAGGGGTGGGAGGGAGGCACAGAGGACCCAAGGCTGTTCCATCAAGAAATTCAGGCCAGTGGGAGGAGATAAAATAGATTTGCCTGGGAGTCAAGACACTGCACAAAATACTGACTTAAGAAATATCCAAATACTATTGGTATTGAAAAAATAAGCAATTAAGCAATTTCTCTAAACTTAAAAAAATTTTTTTTAGGGGTGCAGGGTCTCAGGTAGTTCAGGATGGCCTGAAACTCACTATGTGGTTGAGTATTACGTGAGCCACCACACCCTGTTTTATGCTGTGGTGGGGATGGAACCATGGGCCTCACACACGCTAGGCAAGCACTTTAGCAGTTGAAATACATCCAGAACTTTTTGGAATAAAATCTAAGATGCATACAGGCAAGCACAAGGTTGGGACTGGCATCACTGATGGCTGCTCAGTCTCCAGGCCAAAGGACCTCTCTCTTCCCTTTCCTGGCCACACCCCAACAAGATCAGCTGACTTACCTGGCTTCTAACCTTCTTGTGAACCTCATGTAAATGAGGTTGGAACAGTGTTCTTTTGTACCTGGCTTCTCTGTGTCTTTGAGATGTTTTGGCATCTAGAATGTTACTGTGTGGTGGCCTCACGGACGTTTATCCTGGAGCCCTTAGGGGTGTTCTCTGCCATGCGATTCCCCTTCTCTGCTCGTTTTCAGGTGGACCAGCCCATGAGTTTTTGATGTGTGGAGCCCGTTTTAGAAATCTGTTTACTGGGGGTCATGGGGCAATTTGAAAAGTGTCTTTGCTGTCTGTGGAGGGGAGGGTTTGCAGGGCTGTGGAGATGACTGAACTGGGAACTTCCTTCCACCTGCCAGAGCCAGTGCGGCTAACTGCTCGAGGGTGGAGCCTTGCTTTTGCTCCACTTCGGGACAGTTTGCCACCTCAGTCCCATCCTTCTGTCTCCCAGCAGCTCAGGCTGGAAGCCAATCACAAGAAGTAAGAGTTGTCTTTGCATCCGGGTCCGAAACTCCGAGGACTATCTGTAATCTGCCCTGTTGGCTCCGCAAGCTGTCCTAAGTGCGCACGCCTTCACCCTCGGTCCCACTCACTGTAGGTCTGACTGGAAGGCAGAGGAGAGGGGCCTCATGGCCTCCGCAGAACTAGGATCTGTCGACTCCATAAGGGGCATCTTAGCCTTCCTAGAGCGTCCCCTCATGATGCCACCTGCTCCACCAAATGTCAGTGTCATCTTCGTAGTCCTTTTATGCTAGTACCTCCTCTGCACTGGCTGTGAAATTCTGACTCTTCCAGTGCTGGGCCCGGCCTCTGTGCTGATGCATCTCTGCCCTCATCATAGAAACTCAGAGACCCTGGAATCACCGTGGCGTCAGGGGCCTGTGGGCACTGGCTGGCTCTCCTCCAGAACTGAGAAGTGTGGTGGGCCCCCCAAGAGATGTAACAGCACATGTTCAGACACTGGCCTGACCTGAAACATTGTGGACAGTTCTGTTGAGATGGAAGGGTGTCCTGAGTCATAGAGTTTCTCTATCCGCTACATCTACTTGCCAGGAGTTCCCAGAGGAGCACCCTGGGAAGTAGGAATTAACCTGGCCTTGCCAGGTGTGATCCCTCATCCACAGTCTCTAAACCCAAAAATCTCAGAACCCCAAGAAAGATCTGTCCATCTGGAGGCAAAGCCAAACAGGGTCAGGGTTTATAATGGCCTTTTGAGGTGCTCATGCATGCTAAGCATTTGCTCTGTCAGTGAACCCGAAGCCCCAGCTCTTGTGCAACCCACTTGGCAAGAGTCAGGATAGGTTTTGAAGAAGAAAAAGCAGTGTGTTTAGTGAGCTCCCCACCCCACCAGGAATACTGCAGAGACAGCGGGGGACTCCTGACTTAGCTATGGTGTTCAGCTTACAATTTGCTGTCTTCACCTGAGGATGGAGAAGGGACACATAGGCATTAGGTACCATATTCAGAATTGTGGTCTATCCTGGGCTAGCAGCGTATGGTCTGTTGACAGCTCGTGATACCAGGCAGCTAAACAAACAGTAGTGCCAGGTGGCACCATGATAGCGAGGGTGATGGCTGATATGTGGAAATACTGAGGGGCAGGAGAATTGATTGGGTGATGTCAGTTTATGGTGTTAGTGTTTCTTTGGCTGTGGTTCCACCATAAGCCAAGGAGTATCTGTCTGGTAGTGGTTCCACCATAAGCCAAGGAGTATCTGTCTGGTAGTGGTGTGGGTCTCGTGCTTATAGGGTTCATTTCATTAAGATGATAGTCTGGCCCTGGGATGTGGGTCAGGACTCTGCCTTTCCATCCTGGAAAGTCTTACTATATAGCCTATGTTGATCTCAAACTCATAGCCCTGATGTCTCGGTCTTCAGAGTGTTAGGATTGTATCCAGTGTGAGCTGCCACTCGGGGCTTGGGGTCTCCAGATCATCCTGATACACCCTGTTGTCTTTTCCCTTCCACTTGGAAAACAGGT
This sequence comes from Ondatra zibethicus, assembly GCA_004026605.1. Classification (NCBI taxonomy): domain Eukaryota; kingdom Metazoa; phylum Chordata; class Mammalia; order Rodentia; family Cricetidae; genus Ondatra; species Ondatra zibethicus. The sequence goes on along the minus strand of PVIU01003038.1, from coordinate 147,031 downwards.
TTGAGGAGGTGTGGTCCCTTTGTAGCAGGCTTTGTGTTCCGTGTGTACTGTTAGATGAGTTTTGACAGGTGTGTGGGGCTGTGGAGCCAGCGCCCTACTTGACATAGGGAACAGCTCCATCTCCCCAAAATATTCCTGTTCCTCTTCTGAGTCAGCACCTCACGTCTCCCATCTCTTGTGACCTGTGACCTCATCTCCATGCTGTAGTTTTTTCCTTTTCTAGAAGGTTCTAGAAATAGAATCATGCAGTAGCTTTTTTTTTTCCTTCAGTGCTATGGATGGAACCCAGGGTCTCCTGCATGGTAGCAAAATCTCCACCACTGAGCGACAGTCCTAGCTCTTGAGTATTTGAGACCACGTCTCTTGATTTGTCTGCCTTCTTGAACCACCTCATCCCATGGTTGGGAGACAGGCAGCAGCACTGCGCCTTCAGAGGTGAGCTTCATGTAGGTCTGTAGTAGCCTGAGTGTCATTAGCCTATCCCTGCCCCAGCCACTGAATCCCCATCTCATTAGATAGCCCTGGCTGTCCTGAAAGTCACTATGTACAGCAGGCTGGCCTCAAACTCACAGAGATCTGCCTGCCTCTGTCTCCTGAGTGCTGAGATTAAAGCACTACAGTATTGTCTCTTTCAATCGCTAAACAGTACTCAGTGGATGGGCTACAGTTTGTCCCCTGTGTCCCGGCTGAAGGACATTTGAATGTCTCCAGGGTGGGCAGTTATGAACAGAGCAGCTGTCGATGCTGGTGTCTGGGTTTTACTGGGAGTGCTGGGGAGCTATATTTTATTTCTCTTTGGTAAATACACAGGGGTGGGAAGGGTGGGTTTCCTGGTAGGAGCGGGCTTAACTTTGCCAAAGGTGAGGTGGCCAAGCTGTCCTCCACAGTGGCTACAGGAGACTGTTCACTGTCTTCACTTGAACCTCCAAGTCATGGGGAGCCTCAGGGTGAAAGGTCAGACACTGAGCATCATGGGAAAAAGTGGTGAAAGTGGCTTTGTTAAAGGCTGTACTTAGGTGTGATTATGGGTGCTCTGTGCTCACAGTAGAAAGGGTCAAAGCCAGACTGGGTGGCGTCTGTCTTCTTCGTTACAGTGGTGCTGTGCTGATGTCACCTGACATGTTTGTTGAGTGACTGCAAGAGGAATCAGTCCTCACTCTCAAGCTGTCCGGTACCCCCACGTGATTCCCCTTATGCTGACATTTCCGTATTTGGGGGTTTCAGGGCAGAGCGCCTGGAGGCTGTGAATGAGGCCGTTAAGTCAGGGAAGGTCTCTCAAGTGGTGCTTGGAGTTGAAAGTGGGGCCTGTGGAGATGGAAAGCCGCCTTCAGAGACTTGGGGGCTGCCTGCAAGTGCTTGGGGTGTGCACCCTCGTTTCCTGCTTCCCGTAGAATCGAATGTGCACGTGTTTGTTCTGTGATGAAGCACAGCTAGGAGGGTTTACTTGGCCTGCTCTCCTACAGCTCATGCATGTCCAAGAGCCAGCTCTGAGGAAGGGGCCACGTGTCCTGAAGAGAACAGTGGGGAGAAGAAACCCTTCAGGGGCTGGGGATGGCTCAGCTGGCAAAGTGCTTGCCCAACATTCACAAGGCCCTGGGTTAGGGGTGGTGGTGCACACCTTTGATCCCAGCACTCAAGAGGTGGAAGTAGGAGGATCAGAAGTTCACAGTTACCCTTGGCTACATAGCCAATCTGAGGCCAGTCTGGGCTACATGAGACCCTGTCTCAGACAAACAAAAACTTCAGTAGAACAAAGCAATAACCAGAAAATTCTTTAGCATGTAGGTAGACCAGCCCCAAGTGTCAGACTCCTTGAGGACACTCCATCTCTGGTGTTGGGACCTCTGTTTCCACATTTTGGGTGGTGAGGGGAGAGCTTCTGTTTCCGTCTTCAAAGGGTCTTGAGGATGGGGGGGGGGGCGCATGCAGAGAAAATGGTTGGCATGTCAAGAAAGTTCCAAAACCAAGAAGCAGAATTTCAGAGTCCTTCTGTCTCCAGTGGGTTGTTACGTTGTGTGGTTTTGTTTGTGTAGCTCGGGCTGGCCTTGAGTTCCATAGATAGCTGAGGGTTGCTCTTGAACTTCTCCTCCTGTTCTTTCTCCTGAAGGCTGGGATAACAGCCCAGGCGTCCATGCTCAGCTTCCTGGTGTTGTGTTCCCAAGATGAGCCAGCGTGGATTTGATGGGCAGAATATGACTGTTTTGAATATATCCCTCAGACATGGTGCATTCTTGGTTCTTTCTAGAAGCTTTCAGGGAAAGAGGAAAAAACTCATGTCATTTTGGCCCACTTTTCGATTCCCATCGGTCTAAGATAAAATTACTTCCCTTCCGCTGCTCAGTCCCTCCCTCAGGGGTGACAGGGTGAGGGTTTGATCTGTGTAATTAGCTTCCTGGAGCCTCCCTCCCACCCCTTGTTCTGTCCTTCAGAACTGCTCAGGAGACTGCTCAGAATGAGACCAAGGGCTCGGGCCACTCTGTGGCCTTCCTTGGGTGCACACCGCACACCCACCAGAACACTGCTCAGATCTTGGGTTAGAATTTGGGAGCTTTCTTGGTGCGATGGACCCAACTACCTCGAGGATCATGAGTTCAAGGTCAGGCTGTGCCCTCAGTGGGACCTTGTATCAGAAACCCAATCAAAACAAAAACTATGTTGTGTGTACCTTCCCAAACTCCCAGCTCTGTTTCCCCTGATTCTTATATCTAAGAGAGTGATGAACTCAAGGAATATTCTTGGGGGGTAGGGCAAGATGGGAAGACAGTATGAGCTGCCACCCCTAGTTGTCCTGGGTTTTTGAGATGCCCATCAGTTCTGGACAAATGAAGATGTTGGCCTCTTTATTAATGCATTCTTGTTTCTGGGTACTAGGAATTGAGCCCAAGTGCGTGTGTGTATGTATGGTGTGTATGTGAGCGTGTGGTGTGTGTGTGTGTGTGTGTGTGTGCATGTGTGTGTGTGCTGTGTGTGCTGTGTACACACAAATGTGTGTGTGTGTGCATGTGCGTACGTGTGCTGTGCGTGTGTGTGTGTGTGTGTGTGTGTGTGTATTCATATGCACGTGTGGATGAAGTAGCTGTAGACGCCAAGGGACAACCTTGGATGTTGTTCCTCAGGTGCTGTTCACATTTTTGAGAGTCTCTCTCTAGGGTTCTCCAGTTAGGCCAGGGTGTAGGCCTGTAAGCCCCAGGGCTCTACCCATCTCCACCTCCCTAACATCAGGATCCAACACTACTGCCCTTGATTTTATGTGGGTTCTGGGGATCCAAAGCGTGTACAGCTATCATCCACTGACTGAGCCATCTCCCCAGTTTAGCTCTAGGGCCTTACGCCTTCTAGGCTGGTGGGTTTTGTTTGCTTGTTTCTATTGTTTACTGTTTATTTACAGTCCCACTAAATTGCCTAACCTAGCCTTGAACCTGTGATCCTCCTGCCTCAGCTTTCTAGGCACTGGGCCAGCAGATGTGAGCCTCATCGTCCAGTTCAGTGGTGGGCATTCATGCCCAACAGAAAGGACAGGACTTTATCCAGTGACCGCTAAGTGACAGAGGCACCTGTCCAGGTGACAGTGACCTCCCTCTGAAGAGCCAAGTTGCTTTGTGAGGAGGCCCACTGCCTTCCGGAAGCTGTGAGAGAGGCCATTGCCAGGAAGCAAGTGCTGACGTCAAGTCTGGTCATCTGGCTTCCATCAGGCAAGGCCTGGATTTTGTTCCGCATGGGTCTTTTACTTTTTGTTTCTTTATTTATGTGTTTATTTAATGTGTGTGGAAGCCAGAAATCAACCTCCGGTGTAGTTTCGCAGGCGCCGGCACATTGTTTTCTGAGACAAGGTCTCTCATTGGCCCAGAGCTTTCTCAATAGGACAGGCTGGGTGGCCAGCAAGCCCTGGGGACCTTCTGTTTCTACCTCCCTAGTGCTGGAGTGACCAGCACAGGCCACCATGCCTGGCTTTTTATGTGGGTTCTGGAGGCAGGCAGTTTACCGACTGAGCCATCTCTCCGACTCCCACCCCTCACCTTTTCAGCCCAGTGCTGGGTGTGGGAATGGGATCTTACTTATGCTCGCCATGTGCTCTACCAGTGAGCAGCACCATCGGCCCTCTTATTTAGCTTTTATTTGGGAGGGGGAGGTCTTAACTTCCTGCCCCAGTTTCTGAGTGCTGAGTCTTAAAAGTGCTTGGGGGTTGGGTCAAACCACTCCCACTTCCAGCCCCTGGAACTTAGGACAGGTCCTGCTGGTGACTGGCACTCACCCTGCCAGGTGACCTTTCCGCTTCGGGCCTGTGCATTTCATATGAATGAATGTGTTAAGTGAACATAAAACTTAAACTAAGTTTTAGGGTGTGGTTCAGTGGTAGAGCACTGGCTCCCTGCAGGAGGCCCTGGCTTTCATCCTTAGTACCTCTCGTTATTCCTAATCAAGGGAGCAATGTTGGTACTAAGCCTTGCTCCACAGGATTAGGCAGAGTCTGGCCAGCCAAGCTCTTGAGCCCTTCACCTGTACAGTTTTCTGTCCTTAGAGTCCTGGACATGGGAGGGAGCTTGGGGGCTTGTACTTGCTGCTGTGAAGCCCCATTTAGAGGGGACTGGATTAGGAGGGAAGGGGAGCAGAGAAAATAGGGTAGAGTCGAAACAAGTGGGGATGGGCCAGGCTGCAGAACCACCCCCATCCCTTACACCTGCTGCCTCAGGCTTCTTGTTTTCTCAGTGAGGGCAGGGCTCTTTTGTCTGAGGAACTGCAGAAGGGATAAAAGAGATGAAGGTGATGTGGATGGTCTCATTACAAATAGAGTAGAACCACACAGTCTGAAGATAGAGGTGGTATTAATTAATTGTGGTCACTCCTCTGCATCCCTGGGGTCTGAATGCATGTTATTACGTTTGCTGATGCTGTTGCCACATGACTCATTTCATTTGGGGATGATGGGGGTGGATTCCAGAGCCTTGCACACTCTAGGTCAGGACTGTGCTACTGAGCCACACTCCTGAATTGGAAAAACCGACTTCTCCCTGTGGTCCACTGCCGGTCCCAAGCTGTCAAAGGCAGCTGGTCTTTTGAATTGAACTATTAACCACCGTGTGGGTGCTGGAAACTGAATTTGGGTCCTCTGCAAGAGCAACAAGTGCTCTTAGCCACTGAGCCATCTCTCCAGCCTCTGCACTCTGTTTCTGAGCTTCACTTCTGGTTGTGTATAGCTGCAGGTCGTTAATGCTTTTTCTCCGCTCTCATGTTCTGGGTGAGTTCAGCAGTTTGTCCATCCTTGGTGATGTCCATTTGGGATATTTCCAGTCTGATGTGACTTTATCTCTTTTGTGTGAGGGAGCAGTGCTAATGTGATGAGTAGGTACTTTCCGAGTCAGGGACTGAATGAATTCAGGATATTGTTTGAGTCTATGCATGGGCATCAAGTTTCAGCTAGAATCAGCTGAGACCTGTCAGTGTTTACAGGACACCAGCTAACACATGGCCTGGTCTTAAGCAGCCTCACAGTCCACCAGTGTTTCTTCTGAAGACTAGATCATTCAGTCAGCCCCATGCCCATCTGTGGATGTGGGAATCCATAGTTTGGGCCTTGGTAGTGACGATGGCTGCAGAGGAGTTTAGGGGCAGAGTGAAGTGGAGAACTTGAGCCCAACAGTGACTCAGACCCCAACCCTGAAGGCCTCTGACTTTGTCTTCTGCTGTAAATGAGTGTGCAAACTAGAGTTCACACGCAAAAGCTTAAACCTCAGCACAATAGGGTTGAGAGGTGAGGTCTGTAAGGGATAATTAGGGTAGAGATGGAGGCATGGCTGAACCATAAATCCTCCAGTGGATTCTGAGCTGGGACGTAGCTCAGAGGTAGAGACCCTGCCTAAGATCTTTCTGCAAGAGGCTGTGGATGAGACTTAGTGGTAGAGTACCCCCGGACTAGGATCCCCAAATGAAGGGTTAGGGGCATGGTTTTCTGAGGGGAGTGCTTGCTCTGGACTCATCCCAGGTACAGCAAAGATGGAAAAGATGAATAGGTCCTGAAAGTTATGCCCTTGTGAATGGGTGAATGCTGTGGTCAGGGTAATAGGCTCCCAAACGGCAGGATGACTCTCCTGCAGTCCCCAGCCCTCTCTGTCTTCACTGTTTTACCATTCTGCTCTCTGCCGTGGGATGATGCGGTGTGATGACCCTCATCGATGTGCCTTGATGTTGGGCTCCAAAGCTGTGAGAAATGCATCTTTTTCCTTTATATGTTACTGAGCATGTGATAGTCCATTGCAACATCACACAGTGGGCTAAGGGCATCAGGATTTTAATGGCTCTCATCTTGGATGGCGGACTTGACTGACTGATGACTGCTTTAGTGCACGTGGTGCTTTCTGTGGTGGGCAGCACTCAGCATAATGGGGTTTTCGCGGGGAGATACCCCAGTCCATGATGGATGTATGCGGGCTCCTCTGACCCGGTACTTGGATTAGTGTATGACACATAGTAGGTGCTCTGTGTGGTTTCTCTTCTTCTTTCGTGTCTATCATCTTATTCTGTGCCCATCCACTGTTGCTTCAGGATCTAAGCTGAGGGGAAGGCAGGTACAGTCTTCTCTTCTTTTCCCCCAAGTGCTGGGGAAGGAGCGCAGCACCCTACACACACATGCTCTGTGAGTGCTCTACCACCGAGTTATGCGCCAGACCTTGCTGAGTGTTAATACTAGAATCTCTTGGTTCCCAAGCCCAGGCCAGATTTTCCCCACCTCTCAGCCATCTGTATGTTCCTAATCATCTCCCTCCCGTTCCCTGTGACCCAATGCCAGACTCTCCTCACCCCCCACTGCTCCTCCTTCCTCTCCACATCCTTTCTCTATTGCTCACCCTGCCCCTATGAGTGCCTCTTCTCAAGACATCTGATACTTCAAATTCCTAAGCACAGACCATCTTCTGCAAGGGTGTTACAAGGCTTCAAACTCTTTGGGCGTTGAGGAAATTGGAAGGAGCTGGAATGGTTCGTGGCCTTTAACTGCTTTTGCAAGTGTTTCCATGTGTGAACTTTTGACAGTTCTGTCTGTTTCAGTCACATTGAAGTGGTCTCTGTTGTGAATCGGGACTGCATGGCTTGCCATTTTGTGCAGTTACGTTGGATGGTTGTATTGATGGATGGACAGTGGCTTGCCTACTTTTCTGGAACTATGATAAAATGCCATGACCAAGGCATCTTAGAAAATGAAGAGTTTTGGGGGGGCTACAGCTCCAGAGGAATAAGAGTCCATCATGGCAGGGAGGCACTGCAGCAGGAACAGGAAGCTCAGAGAACACACCTTCAAATACAAACTTGAAACAGAGCAAACCGGAAGTAGGACAAGCCCAAATACTCTCAAAGCCCCCCCCCCCCTGTGGTCTGCTGTCTCCAGCAAGGCTTTATCACCTATCCCCTCCCCCAAACAGCATTACAGCCTGGGAACCAAGTGTTCAAATACTGGAATCCATAAGGATCGTTCTTATTCAGACTGCCACAGACAGGTGCATGGATGGATGAGTGGATAGTTGCTTGGATGGATGAGTAGATAGATGTACAGTGGATGGATGGATGTTGGATGGTCACCAGACAGATGAATGGATGGTTGGATGGACAGGAGAGTGTGTGAGTAGGTAGATGAGTGAGTGGGTAGGTAGGTCAGTAGATGAATGGGTGAGTGGGTGGATGAGTAGATAGCTGGGTGGGTGACTGGATGGATCAATGGGTAGATAGATGAGTGTGTGATTGGATGGATGGGTAGATATATGGGTGGACAGATGGATGGATGCAGAGTAGATAGCTGGGTGGGTGAGTGGATGGATCAATGGGTAGATAGATGAGTGTGTGATTGGATGGATGGGCAGATATATGGGTGGACAGATGGATGGATGCAGAGTAGATAGATGGGTGGGTGAGTGGATGGATCAATGGGTAGATAGATGAGTGTGTGATTGGATGGATGGGCAGATATATGGGTGGACAGATGGATGGATGCAGAGTAGAGAGATGGGTGGGTGAGTGGATGAATGGGTAGATAGATGGGTGGACAGATGGATGAATGGATAGGTAGACAGATTGATGGATGGATGGATGGATGGATGGATGGATGGATGGGTAGATAGATGGGTGGATGGATGGATGGATGGATAAGTAGATAGATGGGAGGGTGGGTGGGTAGATGGAAGGATGGATGGGTAGGGAGTGGATGGATGGATGGATGGATGAGTAAATAGATGGGTAAATAGATAGATGGAGGATAGATGGGTGGGTGGGTACATGGATGGATGAGTGGATGGGTAGATAGGTGAGTGGGTGGATGGATGGAGAATAGATAGCTGAATGGATGGGTGGATTGGTAGATGGATGGGCTGGTGTAAGGATTAGTATGTAGATGAATGAGTAGATGTAATGATAAAGGAATTAGATTGAAAGGTAGAAAATGAGTGGGCAGGTGTATGGGTATTTGTTGGAAGTCAGAACATGGTCAGAGCAAGGCCTGTGTGTGGTCTCTGACATGTGCTCTTCTCATTGACTTGGGACCATGGCATTCCCTGCTTCTGTCCTGTCATGCCTTCTCCAGTACCAATCCACTCTTATTTGCTGCTTCCAAAAATTCAGTAAGCTTGTGTGTTTCTGTCATGCTTCCCTAACTAGGCTGCTCTTGAAGATCAGAGAGCAGGCTCCTGCCTTCATTGCACTTGGCACTTCCTGCACCATCCACCTGCAAATGTTCAGTTGAGATGCTGTGGGGAAGACTAACAGGGTTATTGACAGACGTTGTTAAAGTCTGGAAACATGTCGTCTGCTTGTTTCAGTCATGGGACTGAAAGTGGAAGTCCTTGGCTTTTGCTGTATGGGTAGAAAAATTGGGACCATGTCTTCTCCAGGGGGAGCAAGGAAATGCCTACAGTGGTTACCCAGTAGCCAGAATACACAGATTACAGAATCCCAGACTCCTGTGACACGTTGAGGCCTGATTCCTATTGCATCTTTGGTCCCACTCTTCCATTCTGCTCCTTTGCTCATTTGCATAATGGTGTCCACTCCGCCTCTGTTGCATCCTACAAGTCTTCCATAGATAGCTCCTCCCCAGGTCACCTATTCCAAGAGGCTCAGCCTCGTCACTTATTGAACATCTATTGTACAAAGATGTGAAATCTATGGACATTCTCCCATACTCAAAGAATTCCCAGGATACTTTGATCTCATTCTATACGTTTTTATGGATACAGAGTTGTGAATACAATTCCTTGTCGTCTTTGGAACACATCAGACCACCATGTGTGGTCGGGCAGGTTGTACACTGAGCAAAGGTAGCAGATCACACGTCAGAAGCATCAGAGAGCTGTATATTTGTTGATGGAACTTAAGAATCTTGCTCTAACAAATTGAAGATATTATGACAGTTTTTGACAGATGGGCTTAACAACTTGAGAAAGGGGCGTCTTGTTTAAATTCTCACAACGGTGCTGTATGCATTGGCAGAAACCCCAGAAAAGATTTTTCTTAATATCTGGTGATATTCTGCTTTCTGGGGTGTGGCGAGCCTCCTGCCACTGCCTCCTCCCTCTGACTGTTCTAAACAACACTGCAGGGAACATCATTGTGCTGAGGCCCTGTCCATGGTGCTGACAAATTCTCAATTGTCTCCATACCCAATACTTGTTAACAGTGCCTTTGGATCTGTGGAGCAGGTTTTGAGGCAAGGTGATTGGCAATTTCAAGATGCAAATGGTGCAGAGAAGGAAAAGGATAGCATCTGGAAATCGTCGTGGTCCATATGTAAAGCTGCACTTTTGAACTTGAGGTGACTTTAGTTGTCAATGTCTAGAGACGTTTTTGGTTGTCATGGGTGTGGGTGGTGGGGTTGGATGCTGCTGTTACCTGAGTAGGAGTCAGAAATGTTGTGAAGCACTCTGAAATACCCAGGAAAGCCCTGCCAGTGAAGAGTTCTTCAGCCTAGGGAGCTAGGAAAACAGGCAGAGAAACCCTGATGCTCTGGGCTGCTTTGAAGGAAGTGGGCGGATTTAGGATTTTTGGGTGACTTAAATTTCATTTACAGCTTTTCTTCCCTGCTGGGTGTCTAAGCCAGTTTTCTGTGAACCTCAGATCTCACACGATCAGCCACAAGCCTGCTACCGACAGATCCGTTGATATAAATATAGACGAGTGTGTGGAAAGGGGTCTCAGCTGGAGCTGGGAATGTGGGAACGTAAGCTGCTGGGGCTTCTCCTATGCTTGCTGCCTCCTTCTGGTGCCCGGCTCTTAAGTCGTGCCTCACTTTCTTTGTGTTCCTGGTTTGGATATCTCTAGTGTCAGCTGTGGCTCCGGTGTCCCTTCCTTCTGTCACCAGGGTGCCCTTTAGGCATCCCCAGGAGGCAGAGGCACAGAGTGATGAGGGTTGAGATTCGAGGGGAAACATATTCATTCATCCAGCCATCTGCTTTTATTGAACACCTATTGTGTGCCATCGAGAGGGATGAGAAGATGGGGGCTGTGTGGGCCTTGTACTTTACTCCACTGGAAACGGCACAATCTGTCCTTATTCCCCTGCTCTGACACGCCTTACACTTTTGACTGTCTGACACAAGTAGGATCATGTGTTGTCTCTGCATTAAGACTGAACTTTCCCGCCATCAGCACCAGTTGGGCCTGGGCAAACATACCTGCTTTCCTGCTTCCTTAGGTAGACTCCTGGAAGTGGCATGGCCGGCTCATTCTTAGCAGTGTTGTGTCAGAAGTGGGGTCTAGGTAGGGGCTGGGAGATGATAAAGAGCTTGTTCTGCACAACAAGGACATGAGTGAGAATTCTACCACCCATGTAAAAAGCCAGGCATGGTATGGTGTGTGCTTATAATCCCAGCACTGGGGAGGCAGAGACAGTCAGGTCCCTGATCCTGCATAGCCTTATTGGTGATCCTAGGCCAGTAAGAGATCCTGTCTGAAAGGAAGCAGACATTGCTCCTAACCTGTACATGCTCACACGTGAGTTAAAAAAAGGAAAAAAAAAAGTGGTAGTGTCTGCATCTCACTTTGTTCCAGCTAACAGCACAGAGAATGTGGTTCGAATCCCTACAGGTTGTTTGTGTGGCTCTGGCTCTGTGTCCTCAGGGGCAGTCTGTGCAGAGGTCTTGGGAGATGGAACTGGATTGTGTAGAGGCTGCTGGCTTTTGCGCTTGGCTTTTGGAATTGAGGCTGTGCATCATGTAGGTGTAGGGTACAGAAGCAAGCACACAGACTCCCTGTGTTCAGATCCCACCTCTGCTCCCCAAATGATACCCATGTCACTTTGCCAAAGTCCCTTTGGCCCTGAAAACCTGTAAAGGAGGTGCTCCCTGAGTATTCAATACTACATAAGTCCCCAAATGGGTGCTGGGTCCAGGTTTGTGTGTTACTCGTACAGGCCAGATGCTAGTTTGGAAGAGAGTGTGGAGGTGCGCGTGCTCCTTGTGGCCTGTGGAGGATAATAGCTCCTCTGTTTCAACAGCTCTCAGAAAAAAGCAAGCTCTTGCAGCCCCCAAATGGCCTGGTCTCCTTTAAATGACCAAATAGGATCTGTACCACACCCCAAGCGCCAGAACTTGGATTGTTGATACTGAATCATGTTGGTGTGTAAGGGAGCAGAGAGGCTGGGGTGGGATATAGAAGACTGGGCTCCCATCACATGACGTTACAGTGACAGCCAGCGGAGGTTCTCTTACTCCTTCCCAGAGAGGCAGGAGCTCACTGAACTCTCTCAGGAGACCCCCTTTCACTCCCCATGCCCCTCTGTGGCACTTGGTCTTGGGAATGCTAGAGGAGGTGGAGGGCAAACCAAGGGTGCTCCTGAGTTTATTGTCCTACCCACAGTGGGGTAGAGATGGATGACAAGGCTGCTTTGGCTTCGCCATTGTCCCAGTGTCATTTCCGTGACTGTGGTAAAATACCCTGACTAAAACCAACTTAGGAGAGAGAGGGTTTGTTTGGCCCACACTTGCAAATTAGAGTCCATTGGGAGAAGCCACAGAGAAAGGAGCCTGAGACAGCCGGTCACAACACATGTACTGTCAAGAGCAGAGAACTGAATGCACCGTGTCACCTGCTTGCTAAGTACGCAGCTTGCTTTCTCTACTCATGTGACTCTCAAACCAAGGAATGGTGCCACCTACAGTGACCTGGAGCCTCTCACACCAGTTACAAGGTAACCATCCCCACCCCCATAGACACACCCAGAGGTCAGCCTGCTCTAGACAGTTCTTCAATGGAAATCCTCTTTCCAGATGGCTCCAGGTTATATTATTAAGGTGACAGTTCAAACCTACCGGCATAGCCTTGTCCCTGTTAGTCACCAGGTGGATGCAGTTTGGCAAGCGGACTGAGGCATACCCTGTCTTTAATTTGTCGCTGCCCTCTGTGTCTGGGGTGAATAGATGTTCCTTTCCATCCCCCATGGATGAAAAGCAGCTGGGCCGTTTTTCTCAGCCCCGATGGCGATCCCTTTCCTCAGCCCCCGCTCTTCCTCTGTTAAGATTGTCACTTGATCACTGGTGCCAAGTGAGGGCATAGATGGGTTGTTGCCAGTACAGTCTCTTCCTGAAGGACCATAGAAGAAGTGCCTGATTCCACCTTAGGTTTCCTGGCAGTTCCTAGGGGTTGTGGGCATTGTTTCTGCCCTATGTAACAGATCTGCTTGCATGGTCAGCAGAGAAGCTGCATGGGAACTGTGATGGCAAAGAAGGGAGTAAAACCCAATGGGGGAAATGCTCATATTTTCTCAAGACACCTTTAGTGCTTGGTGAGGACATGGCAGGGTAAGGACAGAGTGCAGGGCAGCTAGGACTAGATTCCTCCTCATCTGTGATGACCTTTGAGAGCCACTTGACCTTAGTGACTCTCAGTTTATTGATCTTTAAAATGGGCACAAGAGGAACTTCCTCTGTGATAGGGTGACAATTGCATTTTGAAACACCACAGTAGACTGGCAGGTGGCCTCTCTTCCTTTCCCCCTTTATGTCATACTTATACACAAAAATGCAGGCACGTATCCACAGACCTTCAAAAATCCATGTCCAGGGTTGCTGACCTCAAACTGCAGAGAGCTGCACCAAGGAGCAGAGGGACAAGGCAGATGTGCTGATAGCTGAGAACATGGGGAATCATCTGGAAGATTTGAAAGTGCTCGTGTCCAGTCGGGTAATGCACACCAGTCACCCAGATCTTGAGAGGCTGAAGTGGGAGTAGAGTGTAGAGTGAGCCTTGCAGTCAGGAGTTCCAGGTTAACCTGTTGCTACATAGCAACACTGTGACATAATATAGCATGTTAAGTGTGTTAAAGTGTAACTTACAGAACAATATAATATCATAACAACAATGTAACTAAAACAGTAGACAGAACAGCAAGTGACAATTTGTCATGACAGTGTAACAGTGTAACAGAACAGTCTAGACCTTCCAAAAATTCTCACACCACAACTTACTCCATCCCATACAGGGTATTGTTCTATAGCACAGGCCAGCATTAAACTCTCGACTCAGCATCTCCAGTACCAGGATTTCACACATGTACCATCACATCCCAGTAGTCATCTCCCCAGGGGTCTAGGTGGGTGGAGGCTGGAGCTGTGACCTTCAGAAGACCACTCACTCTTTCTGAGCCAGAAGATCCTTCTCTATCAAACTGGGGATCTGGCACCTCCCTGCCAGTCTGAGAGGAGTATGAAGTTGCAGTTCCAAGGGCTGCGTGGGCTGCCTGGGTACAGACAGCAGGCACTCCTACATGTATGAGTACTTTTTGTTGTTTTGAGACAGGGTCTTACTGTGCAGCCCTACTGGTCTGTGTACACCAGGCTTGCCTCAAACTCATAGAGACCTTCCTGCCTCTGCCTCCCATGTACAGGATTAAGGCGTGGCTGTCACAACCCCAGTGAGCTCATTGTCTGGGCTTTACAGCTAATAGTTGGAAGAGTGCAAGCATCGACTCCTTAGGAAATAGCCTTTGCATTTTTTAAAAAGAAAATTGGGCTGGGAAGATTGATTGTTCAGTGGTGTTTGTTGCTCTTGCAGAGGACCCAAGGTTGATTCCCAGTATCCATGTTAAGCAACTCACATCTGCTTATAATTCCAACTCTAGGGTATCAGATGCTTCTGCATTCAGCCTTTAGTACTGCACATGTGTGTATACACACACACACACACACTAGCACCTGTACATGTGCATGAGCACATACACACATACAGAAGCACACACTAGTACTTGCACATGTGTATGCACACTCACACTAACACTTGCACTTGTGTATGCACACACACACACTAGAACCTGCACATGTGTGTGCACACACACTAGCACCTGCACGTGTGTATACTCACATGTGCATGCATGCATAATTTTAAATATATAAAAAGGAAAAGCAGAAAAGAAACTGGAGCCAGGGCCAGAAAGATGGCTCAGTGGAATAAAGAACTTTCTCTACAAAGCCTGATTACCTGGGATCCGTCCCTGTAGGACATACAGGTGGGAAGAAAGAAACAGTTCCACAAGGTTGTCCTCTGTTTCAGTCACTGTTCTGTGGCTGTGTAGCGACACAATGACCAAGTCAGCTTATAGAAGAAAACATGTAATTAGGGGCTTGCTCACCATTGTAGATGGAGACTCCATGGTCATTGTGGTGGGCAGCAGGCAGGCACAGTGCTGGAGCAGTAGCTGAGAGCTCACATCTGATCCACAGCTCATGGGGGCGGGGAGGAATCAGGTCTAGCAAAGACTTTTGAAAACTCAAAGCCCACCCCAGTGACACACCTCCTCCAGCAAGACCACTCCTCCTAACCCTTCCCCCTGCAGTCCACCAGCTGAGAACCAACATCAACGTGCATTAGCCTGCGGGAGTCAAGTTCATTCAAACTACCATATTCACCAACCTCAGTTACATGCTGGGTCACGTGCACCTTCAAAAATAAATGAAAAGTAAGAAAATTGAGCCAAAAATGCTTATGCCATCAAGATCACTGGTGACCTTTCATCTGCAGTGCTGAGGACAGAACCCAGAGCTTCATGCATGCCAGGCTAGCCCTCATGGCGGACTTCATTATAAGCCGTTTTTAAACAAGCAGTTTGGTAGCATTCCTGGTGCCATGCCACCGTCACCTCTACTGAGCTCCAAGACATTCTTTTCATCATCCCAGAAGGAACCCTCTAGACCCCTGGATCTAATTGCTGGTGACAGTCCATATTCATAGAATGGGTGGTGGTTTCCTTTTCTAGTTTTGGGGGTTTGGAGTCCCCTTCCCTGGTAGATGATCTTGGCACTTGAGTGTGGATGTGGGGATGCCCAGCTCCGTGCCTACCTGGGTCTCTGTGTGTCTCCAGAGTGCTCAGGCGGCTGATGCCATCCCCTGTAAGCCTGGTCCCTACCAGCAGTCTCTGCTAATCAGAGCAGCAGGTACACAGTCGGCCCTCCAGGGTGGCCGCAAGCCGGATTCATCTCGGCCAGATGTCTCCCCGTAAATATTTAATAAACAAGACCTACAACTAGCCATGCTGAGAATGTTTGATAGTAAAGTTAATGAGGGGATACGAGTGGCAGGCGGCCACAGTCTCCTCCTGGGCCTGGCAGAGGCAGGAGCTGAGAGATGGCCCTGAGGACAATGGTGACCACTTCTCTTTCTTTAGGTCACTTGATAATTATGTGGTGGCTGGGGAGAGACATGAGGACAGGGAAGGTGAACATGGAGGGAGGTGATGTTGGGAACAGTGACAGGTCGCGGGGGGGGGGGAGTAGAGGAGATGAGGAAACTGGACAAGGGAAGGAAGGGGAAGTGCTGAGGCAGAGAAATCCCACCGCCACTGTCCCTGGCCACTTCATCCTGGCTTCTTATTTCCTGTCTGTTTCTCATTTCCTCCCTGCAGGTTCCCATCCAGGCCTCACCCTGTTTCATTTCCTGAGTCTGTCTACTCTCTGCTCTAACATCTGCCCTCTCTCCCTGTCTGCTCTAACATCTGCCCTCTCTCCCTCTCTTTTTCCCTCCCTTTGTCTTTTTGTCCCTGCTCTTTCCATAAACTTGTTCTTGATATGTATCTCTTTGTGATGGGACTGTGGGTGATTCATATCCCTCAACCCTCCTTCCCGGAATGCATAGAAAGACACAGGCAGAGGCCAAGGGAGAAGAGAGAGAGCCATCAATACAGACCAGGGAGCAGGCTGGATAAGGATGAAGAAACAAAAGAACAGTTTGGCATTTTCAAAGTTTTATTTTAATAATGTGTCTGCATGTGTGTGCACATGAGTGCAATTGACGGAGGAGTCGAGAAGGGGGCATTGGATCCCCTGAGCTGGAGTAACGGGTTGTTGGAGCCATGGGTGTGAGGAACAGAACATGGCTTTTTTTTTTTTTGCAGAAGCAGTCTGTGCTCTTAATCCTGAGCAGTTTGAAGACTAACAGTGACTTGGTCATTTTGCTGCCCAGGAGTTCCTCATCACCTTGGTACATTACCAAAGCCTAATAGCTCAGTGCGTTTGAACTTTATGTAAATGAAGTTGTCTTGTGGAGGAGGGATGAACCTGTCTTCCTTTAGTTTTGGCCCCTCATTCCCCTCCCCAAGCACTACTCTGGTTTCCTTTGGGGAACTCCTGGTAGCTACTAACTATTTGTGGATCTGGTTGCCTCTGTGGGAAACTGCCAGACCCTAAGTTACCACAGGCTCATGTGAAATGCTGCTCCCGTAGAGTAGGGGTCAGCTTGCACTACACTCTTCAACACATGGTACTGTCTTTTGTTAGGAAAACAAAACCAAACGTGTGGCCTTTCTGCAGGTAGTGGGTGACTTCTCTCTTGTGATCCCTGCCTCACATCTTGTCCATCTTTCCAGGTATATTTGTGTGTGCATGGCCTAGTGCATGTGTCTCTTCCTATATGTGGAGGCTGGAGGGTAGCCTTCATGCCATCCTCGGGGACACCATCTCTCACTGAATCCGGAACCTTCCAAGTCAGCTGGGCTAACTAGCTTGGATCCTCCTATTCCTGCTTTCCTGGCCCTGGAATTATAAACTTATGCCACAGTATCCAGACTTTTTTGTGGGTTTTGGAAATCAAACTCCAACATCCAGATTTTTATGTGGGTTCTGGGAGTAAAATTCAGGCCCTCATGCTTGCACAGGCATTTCACCTACTTACTGAGCCATCTCTCCAGCCCCCCATCCTTTTTTCAGTAGTTTATTTTTTTGCTTTTCATTTTTCCATATTGATTTCTAGGTGTTCTTTATATATTCTGGGAATGACTTCATCATTTATCATATGCGTCCTCTTCTGTTTTCAGATAATAACTCTTTATCGTGGTATTACATCCTTCTAAACACTTTTCCACATTCCATGCCTTTTGATTGTCAGCTGTTAATTTTAGAATGAGGAATTTAAACATTTCTCCCCCTTGGTAGTTGTTGAGTTTAGTATCTTGCTTAAGAAAGCCATTTCCACTCTGAGGCCATGATTATATTTTCTATTATTTCTGGAAGTTTCACTTTTGCTTTCTTTTCATTGGCATGAGGTTGGCTTTTACTTGTGGAGTTAGGAAAGGGTCTGTTCCTCGTCACTCCCGGAGAACTGTCCTGGCTCGTCAGAAAGGCTTCTGACCAAAGAGTTCTGCAAGACAACTTCCTTCAAACCTTTTAATCACATTAGGGGAGGCCAGAGGACAGCCATGGGACTTGGTTCTCTTTTTCTACCACGTGGGTCCTGCGGAATGGAACGCAGGTCACCTGACTTGGTGGCAGATGCCCTTGTCCTCTGAGCCTCCTCACCAGCCCAGACAGCCTGCTCCATTTCTGTTTCTTTCCTTCTGGTTTGGGTTGTCCTAAGCCTTTTGCTCCATAACTTTTTAAAAGTTAATTAATTTTATTTGTGTGTTTGGTGCATGGGGGGGCAGTTGCAGAGGTCAGAGTGGACATAGGGGCCCTGCTCCGTCACTCTCCTCCTGAATCCCTTGAGACATAGTCTCTTTCTGAACCTGGAGCTAAACTGATCAGCAAGCCGCAGAGATCCTTGCTTCTCTTTCCCCTACAACACTGGGGTTACAAGCATATGCAGCTGTGCCCAGCTTCTAATACTGGGATTTGAACTCAGGTCCTCATGCTTCATAGCAAGTGGTCTTATCCACTGAGCCATCTCAGTTGAAATTAACAGGCAAGGCAGGCACAACACCACTCAGCTGTGGTTCTATCCCATTATGCTTGTTTTTTTTTTAAAGATTTATTTATTTATTATGTATACAGTGTTCTGCCTACATGTACGCCTGCAGGCCAGAAGAGGACACCAAATCTCATTACAGATGGCTGTGAGCCACCATGTGGGCACTGGGAATTGAACTCAGGACCTCTGGAAGAGCAGTCAGTGCTCTTAACCTCTGAGCTATCTCTCCAGCCCCCATTATGCTTGTTTTTAAATTTTTAAATATGGTACTAAGAAATGACTTAGCCTTGCTTACCACCAAACCTGATGACCTTCTATTAGTATCCATGTAATAGAAGGAGAAAACTGACTTCCAGAAGTTGTTCTCTGACCTCTTCATGCATACTGTGGTTCACATATCCCATCATGCAGACACACAAATAACTGCAAAGTAGTGTGTGTAGGTCAGGCCTTCAGTGCATGTAAACAGTATGCAGAGATCAGACCTTCCGTGTGTGTGCAGTGAGCTGTGGTCAGGTCTTCAGTGTGTGCAATGACCTGTGGTCAGGTCTCAGTGTGTGTGCAGGGAGCTGTGGTCAGGTCTTCAGTGTGTGTAAAGTGAGTTGTGGTCAGGTCTTCAATGTGTGTGTGTAGTGAGCTGTGGTCAGGTCTTCGGTGTGTGCAGGGAACTGTGGTCAGGTCTTCAGTGTGTGTGTAGTGAGCTGTGGTCAGGTCTTCAGTGTGTGTACAGTGAGCTGTGGTCAGGTCTTCAATGTGTGTGCAGTGAGCTGTGGTCAGGTCTTCAGTGTGTTTTCAGGGAGATGTGGTCAGGTCTTCAGTGTGTGTGCAGTGAGCTGTGGTCAGGTCTTCAATGTGTGTGCAGTGAGCTGTGGTCAGGTCTTCAGTGTGTTTTCAGGGAGCTGTGGTCAGGTCTTCAGTGTATGTGTCCAGTGAGCTGTGGTCAAGTCTCCAGTGTGTGTGTAGCGAGCTGTGGTCAGGTCTTCAGTGTGTGTGCAGGGAGCTGTGATCATATCTAGATCACTAGCATATTGGTAACTGCACACATTTATCATCCTCTGAATTCATCTGTCTATTTAGAAACAAGGAAGCTGTGCAGTGATGGTGCACATCTTAATCCCAGCACTCAGGAGGCAGAGGTAGGTGTGTCTCTGAGTTCAAGGCCAGCCTGGTCTACAAAGTGAGTTCCAGAGTAGCTAGGACTGTTACACAGAGAAATCTTGTCTTGAAAGAGAGGGAGGAAGGGAGAAAGGCAGGCAGGGAGGGAGGGAGGAAGGGAAGGGAAGGGAAGGGAAGGAAGGAAGGAAGAAAAGGAAGAAGGAAGGGATAAAAAAAAACAAAAAACAGGGTTTCACTCTGTAGCCCAGGTTTACTTACAAGTCTCAGCCTCTCGAGTGTTGGGATGTCAGGAATATGACACAGTGCCTTGCTCTTGTGTTTCTTCATTCAGGAAATACTCAAATCCCTCTCTTCCAGCTACCCTGGAAATAGCAAAGATTATACTGTACCTCATGAACACATGCAAGTGTTATAGTTGATATTTCTGTTTTTATTTATTGCATGTTCTTGAGTCACAGCACTCACAGGAGGGTCAGGGGACCTTTTTAAAATTCAGGGTCTTTTGTAGCCCAGGCTGTCCTTGAATTCACTCTGTAGCCAAGAATGACCTTGAACTTCTGATCATTCTGCCGCTGCCTTCCTGTGTTTGGATTATAGCTGCATGCTCCTGGTTTAATGCACTGATGGGATGGAATCCAGGGATCCCTGAATGCTAGGCATGTGTTCCACCAACTGGGCCACACCCCCAGCCTGTTTCTATTTCCTGGCTTTTTGTGGTCGGCTCCACTGTGGTTTGACTGAAGTTCCTGCACTTGTCATCGTGCTGATGGTCCAGAGAGGGGTCTTTGCCTAAGGCAGCTGAGGGTGAAGCCTGAGAATGGTCTGCCTTGGCTGAGGCAGGAACTACGGCCACGCCTTCACCTGTGCCAGCTGGGCTTTGCCAGCCATGGGCAGGTGCAACAGAAAGCTTAACAATGGCTTGAGGTCTAGCTGTGCTGCGGTGACTCCTCCCTCTGGCTCTCAGGCTCCATCCGGCAGCTGTGACAATGGCTGGACCCTGCCCACATCTTTTATCTCCTGGAAGCCCTGTCCCTACTCCTTCTGTTCTAGGGCTGTTTGACTGTCCCTCCCCTCCAGACAGAACGGAAGAGCAGGCCTTTATTGCCCTTGGCATCTAGCCAGCAGGCTCCCTGCCTCCCCTCTTCTCCATCCAGCATGACACAGTGAGCTGAGGACCAGGACCACATCTGCTGGGGTGGTGTGTGGGGCCCCCCTTTCCTGAGCCCCAGGAGAATTGGTTTTCTACACCGTCTCCCAGCTTTACTGACTTCCCACCCCTCAGCAGGGACGGCTGTACGTGAGTGTCAGTTGCTTCCATACCATCCCCAATGTCCTCATACTCATCTGTGGTCACCATAGTTAAAATTAGGGAACGGATCATTGGAGAAATATATAGGTTCTAGGGTTTTAACCGCAGGCAATCCTAAGTGTTATCATGACAACTCCCTCAACTTTACCGATGTATTTATCAGTCAGAATGCTAGGATTTCCAGACTGTGGATGGTCCCTGCGTGTTGCATGTCCACGCTACCCACCTGGCAGTTCCTTCCTGGTCATCTATGTTATAGACAGGTTACTGCAGTTCACAGTGCTTACGTTCAAGAGACTCTTACTTAACAGTGGGTCCCAGGAGTGATGAAAGCTGGCAGCTCATCTCAGTGTATGGCTATAGACCACTGTCATGCTTGTTGGTTTCTTGCTAGACCCCTTCACAGTTATTTGTGCATAGAACACATACTTTACATGGGGTCACCTCTGTGGCTTTGAATATTCAGTAGGGTTCTATGGATAAAAGAGCCTGATTTGTGTGTGTGTGTGTGTGTGTGTGTGTGTGTGTGTGTACATACATGGGTGTATGGTGGTGTGGGGGTGTGTGTTAGTATGGGTGTATGGTATTATGTATAGGGGTGTTTTGGGATATGTTACTCTATGTGTGTTAGTATGGTTATATATGTGTATACATGTGTGTGTGTGTGTGTGTTTGGGCATGCATGTGTGTACAAATATGCCTTTGTGTTTGTTGGGAGAGAGAAATGAGTTTGTCTGTCTATCTCTCTCTGTCGTATTTTATTTTTTGAGAGAGGATCTTTCTCTGAACTGGAACTCGCTGATTTAAACTGACTAGGAAGTCCTAGGGACCTTGTTGTGTTCTCCACCCACCCATGATTGCAGAGCTGAGATTACAGGCACACACCTTCTTACCTGTTTCTGGTTCTTTCTTTCTACTTATTTTTTATTTATTTGTGGTAACACGGATGCTGGAGATTTTGTCCCAGGTCCTCTTGAGCAAGCACTTCACTGACTAGCTGGCTCTCCCCTCTTCCGCGCTGCACCTTGGTGTTACAGGACAGGTGTTGACTGTGTTTTTCTGCCGCAGGCTCGAGTGAGGGGAGTGAATTTCTGTGGAAGGACTGCCTCTGTTAATGCAGCACATGGGGATACTGTGTGTGTGAACAAGGTGTGCCTTTTACACGTTTACACAGTGGCTGGGAGCTTGGTTTAGAGAGGTTTCACAAGGAGGCATTAGGGTGTGTCAGCACCATCTCGCTCAGGGTCTCCTCCCTCCAGTGTGCATCCTCTTTCTCCTCTGCCCTCCCGCCTCAGCCTCTGGAGTGATGGGTTGCACAAAGTGGCGCTGTCATGTTTTGATTCCCTTCCTATCTCCCAAAGCCCTTCTTCCTGTCTTCTGTCCTGTCTTCCCCACAGCTGCCAGCCTTGGGTGTCTGACGACACAAAGGAGTGAGGTGGCGGGGTCTGCATTTCGGTCGTCTTCTGTCCCCCAACCCCAACTTCTATTCGAGTTCAAGAGTTTTCCCCTCCTTGCCTGCCGCTGGTTTCCCCACTCCCAGGAAGTCCAGGGCTCTGCACTGACTCCATCTTCCACTGCCTCTTCATTAAGCAGGTGCGCCAGGGCGGCCTCAGGTCCTCTGCGCTGACTCCATTCTCCTCACCTCCCTCAGGTCACTCTGAGAAGCTTCATTCTAAGAACCCACCTTGTACATCAGACGCCTTGCGTTCCCACCCCCTCCACCCCTCATTTCTGTCTGGAAGTCTAGACTGCTTAGCTTCAGCACACATGTTTATATGTATGCTGACTGCCGCCCACAAGGCAGTGACCTCTCTAGGGCAGATGGCTAGGGCTGTTGCCTGTACTCACTGATGTGGCTGGAACATCCCAGCACAGTGCCGTGCCTCGGGTGCAGCAGGTAACCGGTAGATCCACAGGGAGTGTCCCTTTTACCCATGGCCTGCTCACCTACCTTTGTGTCTATTCTTGTTTCTGCCGTGAGAGGGTGAAGCTGCTGTGGAGTGTACTTTTGCCCCGCTCCCGGCTGGGGGTGATTATAAATCCCCAAAGTGTCCCATTAAAGGTATACATTCCAAGCCCTGGGCACTGCCTGTATTAGCCTCTACCCTGATCTTCAAACACTCGTCACCATATTTTGTGCCACGCTGTTTGGTGGTGGTGGAGGGCCATGGTTAGGCCAGAATTATGCAACTCCAGAGTGAAAACATGGATGAAGAAATAACAAAACAAAAGGTAAACATAGCTGAAAGAGTTCCTGGGGCTGGAGAGATGGCTCAGAGGTTAAGAGCACTGATTCTTCTTCCAGAGGTCCTGAGTTCGATTTCCAGCAACCACATGGTGGCTCACAGCCATCTGTAATGAGATCTGGTGCCCTCTTCTGGCCAGTAAGCAGACAGACAGAACACTGTATACATAATAAATAAATAAATCTTTAAAAAAAAAAAAAGAGTTCCTGGGTGGCTGAGAAGAGGGCTTCTGGGAAGTGTGACCAGCAGAGCTCCCTCTGAAGAAGCCATGAAAACCAAGTGTTGGGAAGACAGATCTTGGGGCTTAAGCCAGTGGACGGGTGAGCTGCAGGCCAGTGACTCAGAACAAGGTGGGCCGAGCCCAAGGAATGACAGCTGAGGTGAGCCTTGCGTCTCCACACCCTTGTTCCCAATCACACAGGGTCAGACAGACAGACAGACAGGCGGACACACGCACACACTGAAGGAGACACTCGTTACTCTGGGTTTCCTGAAAGATAAAAGATTGGCTGAGGAAGAAAAGTTAGGTTGCTCCTTGGGAGTTGGGCTGTGACCATTTCTTCACAAGCCTGAAAACATGCTACATTAGTTTGCTTCCCGTTGCCCTGATAAAGCTCCATGAGGAAAGTGGCTTGGGGGAGAAGGGGTTTATTTTACCTCTTGATTCCAGGTTACAGTTCATCATAAACAGGAAGTCACGGCAGGTGCTTGTTGCAGCCAGTTGCATCCAGTCAAGCAAGAGAGGACATGAATGTGCGCCAGCTCATTTGCTTCTCCTTATACGGCCCAGGACCTAAGCCCATGGCATGATGCCTCCCACAGGGGATGGGTCTTATCACCTCATTTAACATAATCTCCCACAGTTGAACCTGATGCAGACAGTCCCTCCCTAAGACTTTCTTCACCAGTCATTGCTTCTAGATTGTGTCAAGTTGACACTTAAAATTGACCATTTCACCTGGGAATGAAAAGAAAATGATGAGAGAGGTGTCTACCCTTGAACCTTTTACCGGTTGGGTTTTGTTAACACAACACAAACCTAGACATACCTGGTAAGAAGTCTTAATTGAGGAATTACCTCTGTCATATTGGACTGTAACAAGTCTGTGGGGCATTTTCTTGATTAATGATTGATGGGTGCCACCCTTGGGTCCTGGGTGGTGTAAGAAAGCAGTCTGAAGGGGCTGGAGAGATGGCTCGGTGGCTGAGAACACTGACTGTCCTTCCAGAGGACCAGCACCCTCATGGCAGCTCATAACCGTCTTTAACTCCAGTTCCAGGGAATCTGACAGCCTCACAGACATTCAAGCAGGCAAAACACCAGTGCACATAAAGTAAAAAGTAAATAAATTTTTGAAAAAGGAAATCAGTCTGGGGGAAAAAAGCCCAAAAAGGGTGCTGAGCAAGCAAATTTGCAGCCCTCCTCCATGATCTCTGCTTCAGTTCTTGCCTCTAGGTTCCTGCCATAGCTTCCTGTGGTGATGGCCTGTTACCTGGAAGTCTAAGATGAAATAAACTCTTTTCTTCCCAAGTTGCTTTTGGCAATGATGTTTGTCACAGCAGTAGAAACCTAAGACAGATTGCAAATGCTGATGGACCTTCAGAGAGTTCTGAAGGCTCCACAGTTGCATGATGGGAAGATGGCCCACCTCCCTTCCAGAGTACTCCTTCCTAGTGGACCAGTGACCACTGGGGCCCAAAATAATAGCAGACTGAAACAGCTGGCTGGGTTCCTCGCCGGAGGGCAGAGCATCTGGCTTTTCCTGTGCAGTACTGTTGGTTTTCAGCCACTGCCTGGTGCACACGTGGCATGGTATATACCACTGTGAGGGTACTAGTGACCCACCCTTGCTTTTGGGGGTCTGGGCATTGAGCCACTTAACAGCTTGAGCAGCATCCTTGGTGATGTCTGTTTCCTGTGTCTAAAATGGACAGAAAGTGACCCTGCTTCCCAGAGCTACACCCTTGCCTATTGGAAGCAGATGGAAGGTACCACAAGGGAAAGATACTACTTAAGTCACAGGACACAGACATGAGTCCCCACCTTCATGGGACTGACTCCTAAGCAACAGACCCACAAGTTACATGTTAAAATGATGACACATGCTAAGCAACATACAAAAATAATAATTTGCACATTAGGGGCTGGAGAGATGGCTCAGCAGTTAAAATCACTTGCTGTTCTTTCAGAGGACCGGGGTTCAGTTCCCAGCACTCACATGGCAACCATCTGCAACTCCATTGTTAGGGCATCCAATGCCCCCTTCTGGCCTCATCTGGTTCCTGCACATACACAATTAATAAGCAATAATGAAAATAAACCTTAAAAGATACATTATGTACAGATTATCAAGAAAGTAAGTTGTATGTTGCCTACAGTTAGAGAGACATCAAAATGAGCCACACATTACTTCGTGCAACCTGATAAGTAATACATCATTTCTTATATTCAAAGATTTTAAGTACAGTCTATGGTTGTGGAAGGGAGAATGCTGTTGATGGAGGACAGAAGGAAGGTGAGCAGGCTGGGCAGAGCCTGGGCCTTGGAGAGAACCTCTGCTTGGGTTTGGAGCCACTAAGGGGCAACAGAAGGAAGTGGCATGGTTCAGAAGCCCTCGGTGGGAAACATGGGCAGAGGGCAGGAATAAGGGCAGGAGCAGGGAAAGAAGGAAGTGATGGTGTGGGTCACATAGGTAATGCTGAGAGTCAACCTGGTGTGTATTTGGAAGCCAACAAGGAGGGCTGCATTCTGGTGAGTGAGTGTTAATATTTGAATTGTGGCCAAACGTTTGCAAGTGTTTGCCACTTCGAGGTCTGCCATCGGATGGCGTTTTCTGTGTTCTGGGTTGTACAGCCATCATTTTCCTGAAGCCTCACAGCATGTTGTCACCCCGTCCCTCCCCAACCCCTGCAGAAGGCCTGCACCTGGTTAAGGTCATTTCTCCTCCCTTCCCTCCCCAAACCCAGTTCTGGCAGGCACAGATTCCAGGTGTAATTTTAATTTGGCCAGTAGGATCCCTGGATGTAGCTGGTGAGTGCTGATTCCTAGCGGGGGATGGAATGAAAGTGGCTGTGATGGGCTGGCAGTCTTGCCTGAGGGCCACCTGGGCTACCTGACTTTGGCATCCTTCCCACTGCTGGCCTGCGTGCACAGAGGCCAGCTGGCCCGCGTTAATGGTGGGGAGGAGCCACTAGAGGGTACAGCCAGGGCCAGCCAACTGCAGTTCACATTTCTGGGAACTGAGCAAAAGATGACGTCCAGAGAGGGCAGCACAGCTGACAAAGGGCTTGGCAAGCTCCGCTCCTGCATCTCTGAAACAGATGCCACCATGGCCAGAATTTGCTGTACCTTCAGCATGGTACAGATGGAAGTTTCTGGAGAGAAAGAGCACCGAGTGTAGGGACTTGCTTTATCACCGTGCCTCCAGCTCTTCATCCCGTATGAATTCTTACTATTGTGAGGCAAAGTGCTTCCCTCTGCTCAAGGGGAGTTGAGGCAGAAGGATCACAGAAAACCAGGACTTGGTATTTAGTCTGAGTGCCAGCTTGCTCTACAAGCATGAGGTCCTGGGCTCAGATCCCCAGCACTCACATAAAAGACAGACACAGTGGTGTGAACCTGTGGTGCCAGCACAACAGGATCCCTGGGACTCATGGGCACAGTGGTGTGAACCTGTGGTGCCAGCACAATAGGATCCCTGGGACTCATGGGCACAGTGGTGTGAGCCTGTGGTGCCAGCACAGTCTGACCCCTGTGTCTCATGGCCAGCCTAGGATGTAGTTGATTGCTGAGCTCCAGGTTCACGGAGAGAACCTATCTCACAAAATAAGGTGGAGAGCAGGGAGTGGGAAGCAACTGAGAAAGACCTGGACATCGACTTCCAGCCTCTGCCTGTGCAGCATGGGGTCTGCACCTGTGTGTGGACATCAGCTCCCTCTGAGGCTCCTTCCCCTCCTCCCGTCCTGCATGTTCCAGTGTGTTTTGTTTCTGAGACTCGCCAGTGCTGTTAGAAATTTCCATTTCCTTCCACCTCTCCCTCCCTCAAGCTATTATCTTGTTCCTTTTCCTACCTGTCTCCACCTGCTATCCAGGTTTATCGTCATGGCTAAGAGCAGGGGCTAGAGCCCTGGGTTCGTATCCTGCCTCTGACACCTGCAGAGCAGTTTGGCTCTGGGCAAACCGTGTAAGAGGCCAACCTCTATGCTGGCTTGTACCTCTTGCTTTCCTGAGACAGGGTCCTCATGTGGCCTGGACTGGCCTTGAAACCTCTATTGTCCCTGAAGCTGGTCTTGACCTCTCAGTAATCTTTCTATGTCAGCCTCTCCAGTGCTGAGATCACAGGCTTTGCAACATTGAACCTGGCTCAACTAATATTTTCCAATCAGAGTCTCAGCAACTGTGCCCTTGAAGTCAGGTGTGGTCATGTGGTGGGAGCTGGCCAGTGAACATGAGAGGAGCAGTGTGGGGTCTGTCTGGATCGAGCTGTAAAGCCAGTATCTAAGGCGCCCATTGTCCTTTTTTCTCTGCCTGCAATCCTGGATGCATGAAGGCTCTATCCTAAGTCAGTGCTGCAGGGAGGAGGTATAGTCTCCATTGCATCTGCAGCAGGCATGCTGCTTCATCAGGAGAGCCATGGGGCGTTCAGCTGCTGTGGTCCAGGGCCTGCTTGTTCCTGCAGCAGCATGTGGCCTGTGCTGACCACCTTTTTTGTTAACCAGGTTCACATATTGAAATTCTGGTTAAGTATGGCCCCCTGCTCCCTTCTTTCTATAGGGCTCCTCTTTCTTTGGTTTTCAATCTCAGTTATCTTTTCCTCTTTCTGAGCCCCAGGCTGTAGTCCCCTCACTTGCACCCCCTCCCTCCTCTCTTCTTTTCAACCTGCTGAGGGGTGGAGAAATCTGCGCCAGCTCATTTTAGCTCTCATCCATCTTCATCTTCTCTTTCCCTTTCTGCTTTTGATCTTTTTGAGGCAGGGTCTCACTATGTAGCCCAGGCTGGTCTTGAACTCACAGAGAGTGGCCCATTCTACCTCCAAAGAGCTGGGATTAAAATGTGCACTCACGCAGCGTGCCAGATTTCCACTTTAAAGGGTTTTCTGCCTTATTCTGGATGCTCCTTTCCCAGTCAGGCTCTCAGACGGGGGTCTCGAGTCTTCATCCCTTTTCTCTTTCTCTGCTGTTCCCTGCTGGCTTAGCACTCTGAGGACTCAGCCATAGCTGCAAACTAACAGAAGATTCAAATGACTCAGAGTCATCAGGTTCAAGGCTTGTCCTTCTGTCCACTGAAGCAGGATCTGAGAACCATGGCACACATTCCTTCCCTTCCTGTAAATGCCCCTCATCATGGGAAGAGATTCAGTCAGGGTCAGCAGAGACCCAGGCAGAAAAATCTTGGCCTCCTGATGCTCCTGCGGCCCTGGGCCGGTATTGATGGAGTTCCTGGGACTGCGGCCAGAGGCTCTGGATTAGATCAATAGTGTTTGCACAGTGAGCGCCTTTGGGAGTGAGGTGCAGTGTGGTGCTGTATTTTTTTAATGACCAAGCAAGGAGAACCTTCATGCCTCACGGGGCTGGTGAGGGAAGGGCTGGGCAGATCCAGATATGGGGAAAATGCGGAGAAACATTTCAGCAGGGCAGAGTGTTCTAGAATGTCTGTCTAACTCATATACAAGTGCAAATCATGGTGCTTCCTGCCTCCTCCAGCTCCTGGTAGCTCCAGACAGCCTTTAGCTTGAGGTCACATCCCTGCAGCCCCTAGCTGTCTTCACAAAGTGAAACCACGCGTAGAATCCTGCTTCAGTTCTAACCCTTTATAACCTCCTTAGTTTCTAACTTGGTTTATATCTGTAAAGACCCTATTTCCAACTAAGGTCACATTTCTAGGTCCTAGGTAAACCTGTAGTTTTGGAGAATACTTTGCAGTTCATTGCAGAACCAGGACCACTCTTCAGCCCTAAACCATCTACTTCTCCAAGCTGACCTCACTGCAGTAGGGTCAGGTAAGGGAGGCATCTCAGCCCTGCCACCAGTCATGTGCCCTCCAAATTCAGTGAGCACTGCTTCTGAAGTCAGGCTCCATGCCCTCCTGCCAGCACTGCCACCCAAGATCAGGCTACCTTCCTCTCTACCCAAAATATCTGAGATAGGGCACAGTTACTTTCCTGTGTGCCATAACCAAACATCTACTAAGAAGCAGATCAAGGGAGGAGAGGCATGCCCAGGCTCACAGTGAGACAGAGCCGGTCTGTTTCAGCGTGGACTCCAAGGCAGTGGGAGTGTGCTAAGACACAGCTCCTCACACTAGCAAAGAGGGAAGCTAGGATGCCTCAGAGTCCACCCCAGTGACCTCTACCTCCTCCAGGGTCCACAGACTCGCAGAACAGTGTTCCCAGCTAGGCCCTGAGTGACCGCATAGGAAGCCTGAGGGGGTGGCTGGCTTGTCCCTCAGACCTCAGGTGCCAGAGCACTGGTCCCAGTGTGAGAACCCAGACATGCAAGTCACAAATTACAGGAGTCCACTCACGTGACATGCAGAGAGACAAGAAAGAAGTGACCAGGCAGCAGTAGTGGGAAGAAGGAAGGGGCTCAGTTTTGCTGACGTTGTGATTTTGGACAGCCTCTGGAACACTGAGAGGCTCAGACTCCATTGTTTTGAGTTACTGTATTCATCAGCTCTCCGTCACTATAGCAAAATACCCAAGGCAATTAACTTAGGAGGAAAAGAGGTTAATTTTGGCTCATGATTCTGTTGGCTCCATTTCAGAACTGAGTGGATGTGTGTCTTGGGGCCTCTGGTAAAGGAAATGACTTACATCTGGAATCAAAAATAAGGAAAGAGAGAGGGCCAGCTGAGTCCACAGTCCCCTTCAAGGGCACTTCTCCAGTGACCCAACTTCCACTCAGATCCAGTTCTCTTTTTCTCTTCCCCCTTCCTTCCTCCCCTTTCCCTCCTCCCCTTTTCCTTTTCTTTCCCCACCCCCATTCCTCTTTCCTCTCAATGGTTCACTCCAGCTCTTATTCTCAGCCACAGCCCAGCCCTGGTCTGGAACTCATGACCCTGATCTTCCTGCCTCACCCTCACTAGGGCTGTTGCTCCTAGAGGTGCCCCCATCTGCTAGTCCCTGCCCTGAAGCTGAGCCTTCACTTGGGCCCTTTGAAGATGTTGAGCTCATGGCCTCCACCCTGAGTGGGCAGTTTGTTATGGCAGCCTTAAGAAATGAAAGCAGACACTGAGAAGTCCACTAGGGGACTCGACCACCGCTAGGACCACACTGGGCAGGAGAAAATGAAGAAACACTGGATCTTTTTCCTTTCCTCTAGTCTTGGTTCTTTACTGTCCATACTCACCTGAAGGCCGGGGTGTGAGGGCAGGCTGTGCGTTCACTCTAAGCCTGCCTCTGCAGATGCTAAGCAGGATGGTGCATTCTGTTTGGAGCAGTAGAGAATGCCAACCACAGAAATGCATCAGAGTCCCCAGAAGAGGAAAAGGACAGACTTCAGGATGGAGAGATGATAAATGTAGTAGACACGCACACGTAGCTACACAGAGGAGTGACTAGATAGGCAGGTGGGTAGGAGAATGAGCATGTGGATGGATGGAGAGAATGGATAGGTCGGACACACAGACACACAAACACATGGGTTCATAGATACACAGGGAAGGAATAATTGCCTAGGACTAAGCCTTTTAGAGATTTGGTAGAACAAAGGGAAGGGGGAAAGGAAAAGTTGGAATTAGAGGCCAGGAGGATAGGAGGGCAGCAAGTGAACACAGGAAGGCAGCAGTCAGAGCAGACATGTCATGAGAGCCAGTGTGGAGGCCCGGCCTGCAGCCCCAGGACCCAGGAGGCCGAGGAGGCTGAGACTGGCCAGCCCGGGCAACAGCAAGACCCTGCCTCAGATACATGGAGGACCGATAGACTAGACTGAGCTTTGGCACGTGGTATCTGATGGGTTAGGTGGATAGGTGGTGAATAGAGGATAATTAGACGGTATTAGGTAGATAGATGATGGACAGACAGACGACAGCTGACAGGTGACACGATGGTGGATGGATGGGTGGACAGATGATAGATAATCTAGCATCCTGAGGTCACAGGAGGCCTCACTGGGTGGGAGGGTCCATGTGGCAGCTGGGTCTGCAGAGCACAGAAGAGTGGGAGGAGGCTGGCGGACACGGTGTGGCTGCTGCTTTATATGAAGGATGGTGGAGTAGGGTGTGGCCGGAGTCATGGGTGGGGCTTTCACTGGTGGGAGAACAATGGTTTCTCCCAAGGTCACATTCTTGTCCCTGAGCAGAGACTTAAGGATTCACCAGTGGCTATCTGTGACCTAAGGCTGTGTCTAGCGTCAGCCTAGGTGGTTGATGTTCGCTGGGAATATTTGGCATCTCGAGACTGGTGGGTGTCTTCTGGGATGGGTGCTTTTTGGGAGGGAGAGGAGAGGTGTGGGTTAGAGGGTTCAGTGCTAGCAGGGAGTTTGGAGAAGGCCCCTGTGAGTTCAGGTAGGGTGCTGGCTTGCATTTAAGAGCAATAGAGAAGGATGGCTCCAGAGAAGGATGCTGGGGCAGGGTGCCATGGAGGGAACTGGTATCTGGAGAACTTGAAGAGACGCAGTTCATGATAAGAGGGGACTAAGGGAAGGAGCAACATGAAAGCTATCATAGAAAGATGGTGGGATGGTGGGAGGGGACCCGACCAGATGCTATTTAGTACTTCATAGAAAGATGGGGATGGTGGCGGGGGGGGGGGGAGCCTGACCAGACGCTATTCAGCACTTCTTGGTTCTGCCAGTGGAGCTTGCAAGGGATGATGGTGACCTTACTTGCTTTAAGTGGAAACTTCTAGACCATATGTGTGAGTGTGTCTGTGGGTGTATGTAAGTGTGTCTGTGTGGGGGTGTGTTGATTTTTCCATGTTTCATTTTTTTTGTACAGTTGACTTGTGTATTTAATTTCATATGAAGCACATGTGACCATATAGTCCCTTGGGGAAGAGGGGTTGCTTGGGATGCAACCCAGAGCCAGGTGCAGGCTGTGCTCAGCAAGTGCTTGTCCCCAAGCCTTCTATCCCCTACCTCCTCATAGCACTTCATTTCCTTTTTACATTTTGCTTGCTGTGTGAGTGCGTGCATGTGCATGAGTGTGCATGTGCAGGCTTGGCAGCAAGCACCTTTACCCACTGGGCCATCTTACCAGCCCCTCATATAACTTTATTTTAATGGAAAAAATACAGCCTAATAAATTCAGGGGTGACTCACATACGAATGGATGTCAGATATGCACTCCTTCGGACCCTCTCTTTGTATCTCTGAAATTCTCACAAGCACACAGAGATATAGGCGAGCAGTCAGGCCTGCTTTGCCAGTAATGGAGACCAGCTAAAGTTCTGGGGGAGTGTTAAATAAATGATGAGGCAGCCACTCATAATATGCAACCTTTTAAAAGAATGAGGCCCATCATACTGTTAGGCAGTAATGTGTCCAGGATGGTGTAAGGCCCAGGAAATTAGAGGAGGCTGTTGATACCAGTTCTACAAGGTGGTCCTTTGTGCTTTCATTTGGTTAGTTGTTTTTATTGAGCAACTGCTGTGTGTTCTATACTCAGAAAAAAATGTCTGGGATGTGGCCTAGAATGAGCCTAGGTCTTGCCCTAATGGGACTGTTGTTCTAATGAGAGCAATTCATCTAATCAGACAAATACATCACATAAATGTTGCACTCAGTAGGGTGAGTGCAGTGCACAGCAGTGGGGTGAATGCAGTGCACAGCAGTGGGGCAAGTGCAGTGCACAGCAGTGGGGCGAGTGAGTGCAGTGCACAGCAGTGGGGTGAATGCAGTGCACAGCAGTGGGGTGAGTACAGTGCATAGCAGTGGGGTGAGTGAGTGCACAGCAGTGGGGTGAATGCAGTGCACAGCAGTGGGGTGAGTGAGTGCACAGCAGTGGGGCGAGTGAGTGCAGTGCACAGCAGTGGGGCAAGGGCAATACGCAGCAGTTGGTGAGTGCAGTGCACAGCAGTGGAGCGAGTGCAGTGCATAGCAGTGGGGCAAGGGCAGTGCATAGCAGTGGGGTGAGTGAGTGTTGTGCACCACAGTGGGGTGAGGGCAGTGCACAGCAGTGGGTGAATGCAGTGCACAGCAGTGGGGCGAGTACAGTGCATAGCAGTGGGGTGAGTGAGTGTTGTGCACCACAGTGGGGTGAGGGCAGTGCACAGCAGTGGGGTGAGGGCAGTGCACAGCAGTGGGTGAATGCAGTGCACAGCAGTGGGGCGAGGGCAGTGCATAGCAGTGCTTTGAGATCTAGTAGCAAAGACCTGGGAGAAGAGTCCCAGGGAGGGGTGGGGCAGGGTAAAGGCAGGAAGAGCAAGGCTGAGGCCAGCCCAAGCTGGGCTACAGGGGTTTGGGAAGGAAGAGGTGGAAAGAAGAAGGAGAAAGAGAAGAGAGGGAGTGGGAGAGAAAGGAGAAAGGGATGTGGGGGAGGGGAGAGGGAGAAGGAGGAAGCAGGATGGGGAGGGCCGGAGCAATGCTGGTAACAGTAGCTATTTAACACAATAAACTCCATTGCTTGGTTACAATGGGATGAACCTCTTCTCTGTGTTCTCAGTATATGAAATGTTCTGGTCTTTGGAGGAACAGGAATAAGCAGTAGAAACCTTCCCTGACTATTGAGCACTCCACTCTGGCTGGGGGTACAGGCTTACTCTGCAGTCCTTGAGGTCAGGCACAGATGCACAGCTCTCCCACCTCAGCATCTGCCCTGCTCCAGGATTTCCTGTACACATATTTCGAGGGTTGCATGCACACAGGTACATCTCGCCTTCAAGAACTAAAAACCTTGGAATCTCTTGGATAATATGAAACAAAAAGCAAGTCAAGTCAGCTTAAATTCTTCTTCTTTTTTTTAAAGACAGAGTTTCACTGTGTATGCCTGCCTGCCTGGAGCTTTCTGTGTCAACTAATCTAGCCTTGAACTTACAGAGACACACCAATTCTGCCTCAAAAGTGCTGGGTAAGAAAGAGCAGCTGTGCCCCCACAACAGCTATCTACTCATGTCCTTAAAGACACGATGATTCTTTCCCCTCCTTCCCCCCAGAGGTGAGATGCAGGTCTAGCAGAGCCAGCTAGAGTTCCTGTGCTGAACTCTATTCCAGCCTGCCCTGCCCTACCCTCCCTCTCCAGCAGCATCAGTTGAACCGGCCAGTCGGCCCGTTGGCTGCTGGCCATGGTGCTGAATGTCCCTGCCTGCCCTTTCCTTAGGCCGTCTCCTGGGACCTCTGCTGGATAGAGGGTGGAAAGCCTTTCTCTAGCTTTGCCTGTGACTGGTGCTGCGAGCTGAAGATTCCGAAGGCCTGCCTGAGAACTTGAGACTTTATGGGTTGGTGAGAGCTGGACTGGTCATTCATGGCGACTCATTTCCAATGGGCTTACAAGGTGTGGCCAGCACACAGTGATTGATCGTTGGGGAATTAGATTGTGAGCTGTGGCTTGGCCATAGAGCATTTGCCAGTGAGTGCGAGGCTCTGGATTATCCCCAGTGTCATTAGTGAATGAATTAATAGTAGCAGTTACTTAAATCTTTGGTGAAATATAATATGTTTGGCTAAGGTCTCAAGTGCAGGGGTAAGCATAGTGGAGCACATCCCTGCACTTGAGAGGCTATGGCCTGAACACCACCAGTTCAAAGCCAGCCTGGGCTAAATTGAAACACCTTGTCTTAAAAAAAATCCAAAAACCCTCATTCTGATTTTTAAACAGAGACAAAATCATGCTTCAAACACGGCAAGTGAGGACTGGGCTGCACAGTGCCAGGGTGCTGTTATCATCTGTAAGGTCTCATGTCTCACGGTGGTCTAACTTACAAAACTATAGCAGCCAGGCTAGTGACAGACTTGGGGTGTGGCTCATTGTCACCTCACTTAACTGTTTCAGACCCTGGGTTCCATCCTCACACTGTAAAAAGAAAAAAATGAGTAAAATTAAATTGTGGGTTGTGGTGTGTTCCTCCATGTAAGCTCACCCTGCTCTCTTGCCTCTTCTGTGGCCTTGACCGAGTTTAGAAAAATCTGTCTGAACCTTGACTTCATCCAAAAATGGGGCTAACAACAGAATTCATCTGGCAGGGTGGTTTCAAGGGACCCCAAGGGCAGAGCCCTGGCCACATTGCCTACTGCAGCATCCCGTCAACAGCTGTGTCATGGTGGCTGAGCTGTGACTGGACCTGGAATGCCTTGGCCCAGTTCTTCATTCAGTGGTGGTGGCAGAATGTGGCAGCTTCTGCTTATTGTAGCGAGCACTGGCTCTCAAAGGCCCTTTGCTCTGCTGGCAGCTGAAAGTAGTGGAAGCTGGCTATCAGGTCGCTCTTGTGAGGACGGGTCTGTGGGCTCCTGCAGACTGGGTTGACTCCTTCTGAGCGCTTCCTCAGCACGTGCCTCTTGCAGACCTCTTCTGGGGACAGCGTCTTTTAAGGCTGGAGCTGAGGTAGGGGGTGGAGGGCATTGTGGGATCAGGCTGGAAGACTAGGGCCTGCTCCAAGGGCTTCTAAGGGCTTGGTACCCATTGCCATGTCCACTTTGGAAAGTGATTTTTCTTTGATGGACTGACTCCCCAAAGGCAAGACCCTGTGAGTCCATGCAGCCTTACCTTTCCCTAAGCAGTTCTCAGCCATTTCCAGAGTCTCCTACCAGGATGTTTTGGGGGTCCCATGGGGCCTTTTGAGGAGGCTGGGGCCAGTGGGGAGGCAGCCTGGCTTTCCTGCAGACTGGCGCCTCTTCTTCCCTCTACCTCCTCACTGCCCGAGGACTCTAGGCCTGCTGACACAGTGGCTTTGTCTCCAAGTGCCCAGGGGGCAATGCAGCCAGCACAGGCATTGCTCAGCACAGCTGTGAGCTAGAACCTGTAAGTCAGGTGCAGGGGGTGGGGCTGAGGAGACTCCTCCCCTGCTCCTCCCTAGAGCAACCTTCTATGCCTGGACCCCTTCCCTTCTCCTCATGGCAGGAACTCATTTACAAGGTCTTTTTAAAAATCCAGATTTTGATTTGTGTGTGTGTGTGTGTGTGTGTGTGTGTGTGAGTGAGTATATTGTTTGAATGTGTATATGTGCACCGTGTGCATGCCTGGTGTCCTTGGGGTTCAGAAGAAGGGGTTGGATTCCCTGGAACTAGAGTTTGTAAACCACCATGTGGGTGCTAGGAACTGACCCCGGGTCCTCTGTAGGAGTACAAGTGCTTTTAATCACTGGCCCATCTCTCTAGCTCTACAAATGACTTTTTAAAAAAATGTCTTTGCGTGTGCGAGTTCATGTGTGTGACCTTGAGTGTCATCCTTAGAAACATTGTCTGCCTCCTTTTGGACAGGATCTCTTTTTAACCTGGAGATCACCAGCTCAGCCAACCTAGGCACTGAGGAACCCCTGGGCTCCACCTGTCCCTGCCTCCTCAGCACTAGGATGACCGGCCTGGCTTTTTCCATGGGTTCCAGTAATCAAACCCACGCCCTCATGCTTGTGACGCGAGTACCTTAGCCAGAGCCATTTTCCCAGGTCCCCAATTGTAGATTTCTCACGTCCCTGGGAGCTGGTTCTAAAGTGGGGGGCACGAATGAGCTGCAGAAATCAGCACGTAGGCTCTCATCCTCCATTCCCTCTGATGAAGTGTGTGCTGTACAGCACAGGCTTGCTTAGGGGAACCAGACAAACCCATGAGCCAAGGAGGCCAGAGCAAACCCCTGCCGATGTCATGCCTGGTTAGTAGGAAAGACAATGGACAAGATGAAGACGAAAAATACGGTGGTCTTTTAAATACAGTATGTGGGGAAATTAAACAGAGAAAATAGTTGAAAGAAGTGACCCTTGAATAGAAACCTAGAGGAAGCAAGGGAAGAAAATCTGTTGGTATCTGCAGAAAGTCTTTCAAAAGTATGGGCAATGCATGCAAAGGTCCTGTAGAGGAAACATGCCCGGGATACTTAGAAAATCTGGAGACACGGTGGGTGGAGTTGTATGACTGAAACAGAGCATAGAAGAGACAAGCCAAGGGGGCAGTAAAGGCTCCTGGACATTGGAGAGGACCTCAGCTTTCCTTCCAAGGGAGATGAGACCTGCGGATAGGCTATGAGTGCTTGCGTCTTCTATAAACTGGAATCTTCTGCTTGCCTTCCCCCATCCCAACATTACTCTTGCTTCGTCAAGATGTGGGGTGTCTTCTAGCCCCCTGGCCTGAGTGAGGGAATCTAGGACTCTTAGGCTCACTGGGAATCTGGATGTGGAGATGAAAAAGGAAGAGCCCCTCCTCCTGAGAGGGCTCAAAGCCCTGATGCCTGGCTCCACCCACCCCGAAGTAGAGCAGAGGCTCCCAGAACTGTGCCAGCACACAGCCTAGAAGCTCTAGAAGGCTCCTCTTGACTGAGAAAGTGGAGGCAGGCCTTAGACTGCATCCTTAAAGGGCCACAATGCCCATGATGTTGAAAGCTTGCTTTGTGTGGCCAGAGCATAGGACCCGCCGTCGCTGACTCATACTCCGGGTCTGTGAAGTGACATTGGGAGCTTGTGTGTTTAGATTTGACAAAAAGAAGAGGAAATAGTATCAGGAACTGAGCCTGGGGGCATGTGGGTCTGTCATTGCAGGGACTCAAGAGGTTGAGGCAGGAGAGTTGCAGGAGTAAGGCTTGCCTGGGCTGCAGAGTGACTTTGAGGCCAGCTTGGGTGACTCTGCAAGATCCTGTCTTGAAATAAAAAGTAGGAAGAGGGCTGAGGTTTCTTAGCATGCGTGAGACTTTGGGTTCTATCCCCAGCATTGCCAGAACTGATAAATAAAACACAATGAAGTTGCGAAAAAGAAATGGAGTTTCTTTTCCGCTCATCTGCACACCAAGCCTTCCTTTCAGATCTAGGGGATTCTGGGTTCTGAAGCCCAGGCAATAGGAACCTTGCTGACACCGCAGTACCTAAACGTGGTGCCAGCTGCTGCAAAGGCAGTTTCATGGCAGCCATCTGGGGACAGGAAACCAAGGAATGCCAGAGGGAGATGCTTCCACGAAGAAGCAGCCACCCAGGCTGGGAAGGCTGACTGAGACAGAACGCGAGTCTCATTCAAATCGCCAGCGCCAGCAAGGGCTTGGCCTTGCTTTCTGTGTGTGCAAATACTGGCTCTTGTTTTCCAGGCTGCAGGGTGAGACAGAGGGGAGTCTTTGCAATGCTTTGTTCTGGGTCTGGTGACTAGCGCTGAGAGGCAAGACGCCAGTCACGGATGGGCTGTGAGTCGCTTTTGTTGTCTTCCTGAATTGCTGTTTGCAGCTGGGCACTGAGACTGACACCAAACAGAAAAGGCCTGGCCGCCCCTCCTTCCTGAGATGCTTCCTTCTCTGTTTACTGTCTCCTCCGTTACCTTTCCACCTGGAAAATGGGTTTAGGCTTCAGTTCCTTCCAGCCTTCTAAGGGGTGGTTTGATGGCTCCTCCAGAATACCTAATCCAGTGGCCTGTCATCCCGTCACTTGGGAGGCTGAGACAGAAGGCTCCCGGATCAAGGCTAGAGATTGAGACCCTGCCTCAAAAACCCAAGCAAACTACCAAACAGATCTAGATGCAAAGCGGAGACCAAGCCAGTCAGCTTTTCAGAGGGAAGCACTGAGAGGGTCCAAGCTCTCCCAGCCTTTAACTGGAGGCACACTGTCCTTGGGGACACACGTGATGCATTTGGTTTTGCAGACAGCAACCATACATGCTACACCATTCCCCACAGTGTCCAGGACAGTGCCCACTCATGCACTGAGTCAGGCTGGGAACCCGTTCTCCCTATCCTCAGGGTGCTGTGGTTGCACATCTAAAATCCACTT
Organism: Ondatra zibethicus; assembly: GCA_004026605.1. Classification (NCBI taxonomy): domain Eukaryota; kingdom Metazoa; phylum Chordata; class Mammalia; order Rodentia; family Cricetidae; genus Ondatra; species Ondatra zibethicus. The sequence goes on along the minus strand of PVIU01003038.1, from coordinate 108,389 downwards.
GTTCACTCTTAGCTGTCCAGCTCCAAGATTGCTAGCTCCATCCACAAGCTGTTGGACTAGGGTTGCTTCTGAGGGACTGAGCCAGAGGACTCGGGCTGTTCTCTGTGAACTAGTCTGTGTGTCAAGATAGAGCAACAGCATGGATGCTCCCAAGGGACCCAACAGTTTCTGGGGTGAGGGAGAGGGGCAAAGGGAAAGGGTGCCTCCCTTCTCTCAAATATTGTCATATCATCAGATTCTCTCCCCTCCCCACAAGACTCCTGCTCTGTCCACTTTTATAAAAGATTTGTTTTGGTTATGAGGCTTAGCCTTTAACGGGTATGCTGAGCCATCTCTCCATCCCACAAAAGACTCTGTGTGTGTGTGTGTGTGCGCGCACACGCATGTGTGCATGCATACTTGAGAGAGAGAGAGAGCAAGAGAGAGCGAGCAGTGCCCATGGAGATCAGAAGGTGTCAGATTCAGGCCTGAATTTGGGTCCTCTACACTCTTATCTGCTGAACCATGTCTCTAGCATCCCACCCCCACCCCAAGACTGAATTTCGCTTGTAGCCCTCACTGGCCTGGAACTGGCTATATAGACCTGGCTGGCCTTAAAAAATCACAGAGATCTGTCTGCCTCTGCCTCCCAAATGCCTAAGATGTTTTCAAGTGACTAAAGCCCTGGAATTTAGTACAGTCAGGGTGTCATGCAACTGTGCATCTAGTTCCTGCATGTGAAGCCCTCACTCTCCTTTCCCTCAGCCCCCAGCTTCCAGGAAGCTGCCTTGAAGATCTACGGATACTGTGTGTTCCATGCGCAGTGGCCATGAGCCCCTTGTGCCTTGCTCCTTTCACTTACCTCATGGTCTCAAGCATTGTTCATGTATCCGGGCACCGCTCTTTGGGACTGCGGAGTAGTCCACACGGGACAGAGACAACCTCCTTACTCTTATCTGCTTTTTTAGTGATACCCAATTAGGTGTCTTCCACTTATTGGCAGGTCAAAAACATTCTGCTGTCATCCACTTAGCAGTGTTTGTCTGACTTCTGATTTTCTAATTCTTTGGGCTCTGTTCCTTAGAGTAGAATCCCTGTGTGGGATGGTAATTCCATGTTTAACCTTCCTAGGAAGTGCCAGGAGAATTTCCAAGGCCACACAGCTCCATGCTCCCTGAAGCAGTGCACAGGATTCCCGAGCCCCCAACCCCCAGCACTTGGCTCTCTCTAGCTTTGTTTCACTCCACTTTGTCGGAGTGAGAACTGATCCTGCCCTGTGGTGCTTTTTAGTAATCTTCAGGAGAGGGGCCATGCATGCACCGTGCACATTTTTGGGGTGTGTACGTGTGTATGTGCGCTCACGCACATACACATGGCACAGTTCATGGATGGAGGTCAGAAAACAGCTTTTAGGAGTCATTTCTCTCCTATCATGTTGGTTCCGGGGATCCAGCTCAGGTGGCCAGTACTGTTGCTATGCCTTTACCCACTGAGCCATCTTGTTGGCCCATGTCCATTTTTCTTTGTTATTTATGCTTTGGGTGTCATAGCAGAACACAGGTTTTTTTTTATGTGTGTGAGTGTATGCATATGCTTGTGTGGGGGTGTATGCATGTATGAATAGGTGTGTTTGCGCATGTGTGGGTGTGTGCATGCAGAAGTCAGAGGTCTTTGAGGTCAGCACCAGGCATCTTTTTCAATTGTTCTGCACCTAAGTTTTGAGACAGAGTATCAATAAACCTAGAGTCACCCGTTTCAGCTAATTGCTGGCAATCTTTGGGATCCATTCCCCCTCCCCAGTGCCTGGGTTTCAGATATACACCATGTACCCATTTTCCCATGGTTGCTGGGGCTTCTTCTGGGATCCCAATGCTTGCACAGCAGGCATTTTACAGAGTGCACAATCTTCCATCCCTCTGACCACTGTGTTTCACCAAGTCTCTCTCCTGCCTGCCCTCCACAGCACTTGCTGTCTTACTATAGGCGTGACCCGTTGTCATCCTTCCATACGCACAATGGGTCAGTTCCTGGACCCCAGCAATACCAAAATCTGCAGACGTTCAAGCCCTGCGTACCAGGCTTGCACACCTTCTCCCAAAGATGCCAGCTCATCTCTAGGTGTCATGAGGACCTAACATGGAGGCACATTGCTCATTAGTTACTCCAGTGTGTTGTTAGGGTCCACACATAAGTGCTCAGCCTGACACATTTGTCTTTCTCTGAATACTTTTCATCTCTTGGGCAGTTGGATTCGTGGATGCTAGCACACGCATGCAGAGGGCCATGCTCTCTGCACTGTGGTACTGTCTGGTGTGGTCTGTGTGTTGGAGTCACTTCACATACTCACTTCTCTGTGAGTCCAGGGATTTTGCTCTCTTATGCCCTTGGCCCTGCAGTGGTTGGTGGGAATGCCATGTGCCCCACAGCCAATGCAGAGCTGCAGCGTCTGCAGTGATTCCACTGCAGGGGTGGAGACAGACCTGTTCAATAGGTGGAAAGAGTGAGAGAACTGGAGAGCGGGCTGAGGCACTCTCAAACTCAGAGCACAAGATCGGGCCTGTCAGCACCATGTCACGGAGGAAAGAGGGCCTCTCAAGGCTCCATTCTTCCCTGAGGATTTATTCGCAGTTAGCGGGGCGACATTTTCTGCAGGGGTGTAGTCACTGCCTGTGAGCAACCCTAAATGTGTTGAACCAGAGAAAGGACAGAGGGAAGAAACCAGGAGAGGGACTAGGAGGGAAGGGGACAGAGAGGGGAGGGAGCTTGAATGTGACCCTCATGTGTACCAAGTACATACTAATAGAAACATTTTAAAAGTCACGGGTGCAGGGCTGGGAACTACAGGGGTGCCCTCCCCCCAGACAGATGGGCAGGTGACTGTGATGTGAAGGGCTGAGGGGATGAGGGGCAGGCTGGGGGTGTTGGGCTGGGTTGCCGGGAGAGGACAGAATGCTAAGCACAAAGCCACTGGTGGTCTGCTCCTTAACCCCCACACTCCCTTCGAGTACATGATCCTGGCCACCATCATTGCCAACTGCATCGTCCTGGCCCTGGAGCAGCACCTCCCTGATGACGACAAGACGCCCATGTCTGAGCGGCTGGTGAGCAATGGGGTGGAGGGGCTCTGGGTGCCTGGGGTGAGAGCTGTGCGGAGAAGGCCTGCCCTGCAAAGTCACCAGTGACCTGGGGGCATGGAAGCCCTCACTGCCCAGCACCGTCCTTGAAGCCCAGCAGACCTGGTGTACACCAGGGCACAGTGGTCATCACACTCTCCAGGGAGATGTCACGCTTGGTCCAAACTACTTTCTCTTTCATGCTCAGAAACAAAATCGTTTATGAAAAAAAGAAATATGGATATACATAAATATAGAACAGAGCAGTTAGTGAACCCACGCCTCAAATTCAGTCATTGAGGCCCCACTGGCAACTCTTCCTCAGCCTTTATTTCCCTCCGTGCTCATCTTCCCCAGCAGAAGTAGGCCGCGTCCAGGTTGGCAGCCGCGTCCTTGTGTCTGCATAACTAGAAATGCAGCTGCCTCGTGTTGCCACGATTGCCTCAGAACCAGTCTGTACCCAGAGTTCGTTGCTCAGTTACGTCATTTTGGGGTTGTTTGGTTCTACCAGGAGCCAAATACAGACCACATTTATTTGTTGCCTATTTATTATTTTGCTATACAAAGCCTCCCGCATGTTCTGCTAGCTCTGTCACTGAGCCATGGCCCAGCCCCTTAGTAGGGGATTCCAGGCAAAAGCTCTGCTCCTGGGCCACACCGTGAGCTTCTCACTGGTGGACCCTAGACCAGGTTCTACTGCTGGGTCATGCCTTCTCAACCAAGGCAACATCCATATCTCTAAGGGTAGGAGTTCAGGGTTCCTAGCCCAGGAATGGGTTGTTCTTAGCGTTCTGTCGCTGTGACACGGTATCTGAGGCAGCTCAAATCCCAGTGTGTGTCCCTTTGGCTTAGTTTCAGAGGTCTCAGCCCTCGGTCACGTGGCCTGTCGGGAGGGTGTGCTGCCTTGGGGTCACGCCACCCTCCACCACTCATACCACTGACACTGCCCTCTCTCCCTTCCAGGATGACACAGAACCATACTTCATCGGAATCTTCTGTTTCGAGGCTGGAATTAAGATCGTGGCTCTCGGCTTTGCCTTCCACAAAGGCTCCTACCTGAGGAATGGCTGGAACGTCATGGACTTTGTCGTGGTGCTAACAGGGTAGGTGACTGTGTCACGTTCTATAGCACATATTTTTCCCGAGGCTTGCCAAGGCTTGGTTAGTATTAGTTAGTATTAGTATTAGTTAGTATGTGTGGCCCAGGCTGGGCTTGGAAACCTGTGCCCAGTGTTCTCCCCGCCACCTCTGTGTCTGCTGGAGCTAAAACAAAGACCTGTTGTAGGGGCAGTTTCTGCTGTGCCTCATGCACATGATCACGTGGTCCTCAGCATACCCAGTGGGGCAGAAGATGTTCCCATTCCCAGCCCACCACTCGGGAAGGATGAAAATCCTCCAGCTGCTCAGCAGCAGGGCTGGGCCTTAAACAGACCAACCAAGGTATCTGAGAGCTCCTCATTAGTGGATCTCGTCCTTTGCTTGGAGATGTGGTGCCTTTATTCCATGGTGGTGACTGTGTGTTGAGGGTTTCTGGCCACATGAACTTATGGTTTGTACTTTGGCAGGTTTTGCTCATGTCTTTAAGGGCTTTTCAGATGTGGTTACAAGGAATGAACTATGGCTGAAAAGCAAATGTCTATACACTTCCCACACTGGCTGCTACAACAGATGGTTCCAAACTAAGAATGACTTCTACTTAATGGAAGTTTGTCAGTCACTGAAAGTCAAACATGGTGCTTTCTAGTTGGCACTCTTGTCTCCCCAAATGATTGACAGCCTAAAGCCCTTGCTGTATTGTGGCTCTTTACTGTCAAACTGCAGTTTTCCCAAATTCTGCATCTGTTAACAATAAACCAGACGGTAAATGATATGGGGATACTGGGACAGTTTGTGGGGCTGGAAAGGGCTTGGATCTTGTCTCCTCGTTCATATTCCAATAGATGGGGCTGCGGTAGAGTCCTTGCCTTCCATGAAGTCCTGGCTTTGATCTCCAGCAATGCAGAAAAGGTGTATGTTGGCTAGAAGTCAGTCACAGAAGCTGGGAAACAAGACCTTGTGCTTAGAAGCAAATAGAGATGGATTTTGGGAGTGTTCTTTTCATTCTGTTGCTGTAATAAAGTGGCCATAAGCACCTCAGAGGAGGAAGATATTTAACTGATGCTTCCAGGCCATAGTTCATCACTAGGGGATATCAAAGCAGGCACTTGAAGCAGAAACCGTGGAGGAACACTGCTTGCAAGCTCCCTCTCTGGCTCCTGCTCAGCTAACTATTTCACACAACTCAGGACCACCTGCCCAGGGAATGGCACCGCCCTCTTACATCAGTCGACAATGAAGGCAATGTCTCAGAGGCTCGCCTGTGGACCAGTCTAATCTCAGTAGTCCCTCAACTGAGACTCCCTCTGTTGGCAGTTAAGGCTAACTAAGACAGCGACTATGTTGCCAGTCTTTGTAGAGACTCCATGGACCCTTGCTAGAGCCAGGGTGGACCTGGTAGTCTCGTACTGACTGGGGAGGGGCTCCCTCTCTGCCGTTGCTCTGCTCGCCTCTGGGTCACTCAGTTCCGAGTCCCCTCTTTCCTGGACACCTTCTTCTCCCTTTTCTTTGGGCATGTTGTCCTTCCTAATGGCTCCCGCTGCCACCCCTGGTCCTGTTGCTTTTGGTGGATGTCACACATATTTATTACTTTCCTAGCCATTATAACATGTCTGACATACCCAGCTCGAAGAGGAAGACCTTGTTTTGGCTGGTGGGAGCGAGGCTCCATTCCATGGTTGCTTGTGCTCTTGGAAGAACACTGCACTGGTGGGAGCTAGCGGTGAAGGCCTCTCTTTGCTCTCCATTGCATGGAAGAGACAGGTGGAGACAGGCTTGGGGGATTGCAGGATGGTCCTAGAAACCCTCTTTCCCCAGACAGATGGTATTACCATCTTCTGGTAATACCAGCACATTAAAAATCCATCAGAGGGGCTGGAGAGATGGCTCAGAGGTTAAGAGCATTGCCTGCTCTTCCAAAGGTCCTGAGTTCAATTCCCAGCAACCACATGGTGGCTCACAACCATCTGTAATGGGTCTGGTGCCCTCTTCTGGCCTGCAGGCATACACACAGACAGAATACTGTATACATAATAAATAAATATTTTAAAAAAGATTTAAAAAAAATCCATCAGAGTGACTCTAGTGGTTAGGACAGAGTTCACCTCTGGTTGTCTCTGGAAGCACCATGAAAAATGTGCCTGTTTCTGCGTGTAGGTGTGAATGTATGAGTGTGTGTGAGTGTGTGCCAGTGTATACGTTAAATGTATATAGGTATGAGGGTAGAGGTGTCTGTGTGTGTCTGTGTAGGTACAGGTTGTGTGGGTGTGAATGGGTGTGTTTGTGGGTATGTGTTTGGTATGTGTAGGTGTGAGGATGTGTAGATGTGTGGTGCAAGTTTGTACCTTTGTAGGTGTGCATGTGGATGTGTGTGGTTGCGTGTGTGAGTGTGTGTAGGTGTGAGTGTGTGTTCCTGCACCTCTGTGCACAGGGGTGTGAGACCAGGGGTCAACCTCTGGTGTGATTTCCCCGGGCACTGCCCACCTTGTTTTCTGAAAAAGTCTCCCTGGCCTAAAGCTAATCAAGTCGACTAGACTAGCTGTCCAGGGAGTCCCAGGTAGCCCGCTGTCTCTGTCTCCAGCACTGGGGTTGCAACCACGTCCAGATTTTATACGGGTTGTAGGAATCTGAACTCAGGTCTTGGCTGTGTGACAGCCGCTTTACTGACGAGACCATTCCGCCAGGCCTCCCGGGCGTGCTTTACCGGATCCAATCTCAGAATTGATCGCCCATCCTGGGCTAGCTGGGCTCATGCCCCTCGGATCTGGAACACATTTACCACCATTTTTGTTTCAAGATCGTGTCTCTCCTTAGAGGAGTTCTTGCGTGAGTCTGTATCTGGTGCAGTTGGCATGTTGTGAGGGTCCTGGACAGGATAGCATAGTCCTTGTGTTTGTGGGGGGCATGCTGGTCATCATGTCAAGTCTTGTGGCTTGCGACTTGACATGGAATCAGGCACTTTTCTCTTCTCTTGCAGCAGGGCCCACTGTGTTACAGAACTGTATGGTAGGGGCTGGGGAGATGGTTTGGTATTTAAGAGCACCTACTGCACTTGTAGAAGATCCTTGTTTGGTTCCAGGCATCCATATCAGGTGAACGTTTGTATCCACCAACCCCCCCTTTCTCTTTAGCAGAGTGGTTTACGTTTGTGTGTGCCTGTGTGTGTAGTCTATGTGTTTGCGTGTGTGTATGTGATTGTATCGTGTGTTTGCATGTGTGTGTGTGGTGTGCTTGTGTGTTTGTGTGTATATGTTTATGTGGCGTGTGTATGTGTATGTGTGTATGTGTGTGTGCGCAAGCATCTTTGGTCCATAGTCCTTGACTGTGTATGCACATGTGTCACTGATCTGAATTTCCTTATGATTTGGGCGACCTACCTACTGCCCATCCCTGAATGCTTCTCCTCCCACACTCTGTACCCCCTCATCTTCTTCTCCTTTCCTTTCTGTGCAGCCTCTCTCCTCCCTCCCCCATTTCTCTTGCTTGTTTATCTGGTCAGCCATGCTTCCTCGTTGTCTGGTAACATTGTTTACCTCGGGCCTAGTGCTCACATCCTGTCCCTGGGCCTTGCTGGTCTCTGACTGCTGAGCTGCACTAGACTGGTCCTGCAGAGCCTGCCCTCCACCCGGCAGCAATGGTGATCCAGTGCTGAACTGTGCCTGGAGGCAAGGGGACGGGGGCGTTTATTGGGCATTGAGACAAGTGGGGCTTTAATGAGCATTTGCTGATTAGCTAGCTGGCTGTCTTCCATTCCCGAGCGGCCTGCAGCTCCGTCAGCGTTTGTGTCTTGTGGACTGCCAGGGCCTTTTGCCTTTGTCTTGTGTGAGATTTGATGGGAAATATCTTCACCGTGGATTTGTTGGGTTTGTAGGGTGGGAAGTGTTTTTGTTTTTCTCTTTGAAAAAGGAGAGGAAAAAAAGCCTTGGAGAAAATCTGGTTTTGTGACTTTTGTCAGTTTCTTTTTAAGTATACTTTCATTATTTTTAAAATTCTGAGGGTTAAAATGTGTGAGATGGACATTTAGGAAATGTGAAATGAGGGGTTTGTTCTGAGATGGCGGGGGTTCATACTGTGATGTGCAGGGAGACAAATGATGTAGACAGATGATAGGCAGATGGATGGATGGATGGTGGGTGTGTGGATGGATATTGATGGATGGATGGATGGTTGGGTGTGTGTGTGTGGATGGATATATTGATGGATGGATGGATGGATGGATGGATGGATGGATGGATGGATGGATGGATGGATGGGTGGGTGGGTGGATGGATGGATGGGTAGATGGATGGAAGGGTAGATGGGTGGATAGACAGATGGCAGCAGATGACAGGATAGACAGGGAATAGGTGGATAGAATGTAGGTTGTTAGATAGAAAAGTAAGTGGTTGACAAACAGATGGGATAATAGATACATAGATAACATAAGAGATAGACAAAGGCAGATATTTAGGTATAAGCGTACCTGTGTGTGTGTGTGTGTGTGTGTGTGTGTGTGTGTGTGTGTGTGTGTGTTACAAATACACGTGGAGGCCAGAGGTTGATGTCTGATGTCTTCCCCAATCATTTGGCACCTTCATTTTATGAGACAAGGTCTTTCTCAGAACCCAGAGCTCACTGACCCACCACTCTCCGGGATCAGAGGCATACAGTGCCAGTGCCCAGCTTTTTACATGGTTGCTGGAAATTCAAACTCAGGTCCGCACACTTGTGCAGCAAATACTCTACCCACCAAACCATCTCCCTAGCCCCTAGGTAAGTTTTTAGATAAATGATTGAGATGCAGATTGAGAATAGATCCATGATTGACAGATTGCTGGAACAATAGGGCAACAATACGTAATAGATGACAACATGGTGACTATTATCCCTGGGCCCATATGGTGGAGAAAGAGAGCGGACTACCCTAAGCTGTCCTCCAACCTTCTCTCTCTCTCTCTCTCTCTCTCTCTCTCTCTCTCTCTCTCTCTATATATATATATATATATATATATATATATATATATATATATATATATATATGTCGTAACATTAACAATTTTGTGCCCAGTGTTGCCTTCCGGCTCCCAAGCCTCTCACAGTGGAATGTGTCAGGGGTGAAGCAGTTTGTGACAGTGCCTGAGCCCCTCAGGACTCCTGTCAGTCTGCTAAGAGGCCATGTTGAGCCAGGGTCACAGGAGCCCAAGTTAGGTTCCGACTCAGATCTATGTTTAGCTCAGTAGCCTGATGTCTCTTTTCTGGTGTTTGCGGTGCTGGAGTAGACCCAGGACACTGGGCCACCCCGCCCCCCAAGCAGGCATTCTACCACTGGGCCACACGCCCCTCCCCTACAGGCATTCTACCACTGGGCCACACGCCCCTCCCCCACAGGCATTCTACCACTGGGCCACACACCCCTCCTCCACAGCCATTCTACCACTGGGCCACATGCCCCTCCCCCACAGGCATTCTACCACTGGGCCACATCCCCTCCCCCACAGGCATTCTACCACTGGGCCACAGCCCCTCCCCATCCCCACCCCCTTTATTCTGAGACAGGGTCTTACTAAATTTCCCAGTTTGGCCTTGAACTCTGGTAGTCAAAGCTGGTGTTGAACTTGCATTTCTCCTGCCCTAGCCTCCCAGTATCCTGTGCCCCATGCCTCTCTATCTGGTATTAGCTACAGAATCAATGCTAAAAAAGAAGAAGAAGAAGAAGAAGAAGAAGAAGAAGAAGAAGAAGAAGAAGAAGAAGAAGAAGAAGAAGAAGAAGAAGAAGAAGAAGAAGAAGAAGAAAAAGTCACAAGTTGTGTCAGTACAGCCTGTCTGTGTGTAAACTGCTAAGTCCTTCTGATTCCACAGCCACGGAGGTTAAATAGCTTCCATAGAGCCACAACCTGATAGTGGTGGATTTAAGCCAGGGAAGCGCTCCCCATCAGAATCGGCTGGTTGTGTCTTTCATGATTTCCTCCAAAATCAAAAATTCTATGGCCGTCAACTTGGGAGTTGAAGCAGAGCTAAGAGGCGAAGCTTCTTATTCCACTTATTTGGGTTGCATAAAGATGAGGGAGCAAATATGCAAAAGATATTACCAAAGGGGCTGGCGACATGGTTGGGAGGAAAAGGCGCTTGCTGCCCAGCCTGATAACATGAGTTGCATCCTCAGGACCCCTGGGGGGGCGGGATGGAGGAGAGAACCAGCTCCTGCTGATTAGCCTCTGACCTCCACAGAGGCATGTGCCTCACCCTCGTTACACACTGACTGTAGTAATTTAAATACATATTTTACTAGAAGTGACCAGTTGGTGGGAGCCAGGGGTGAAGACATGGACTTTAGGGTCATGGGAGTCTATGATCTTGGCTGTGGGCCTTGACTTCATCTAGATATTTGCTTTCTTATGAAATAGTGTCTTCTTGAGCTGTGGCAGGAGTCAGAGACTGGTAAAGGACACATACCATGAACTGAGCCCCAGGCCTTCAGCGGGGAGCCCTACAGGGTGAGGGGAAAGGAAACTGAATTCTGTGCATCTGCTTGATGGGTAGCAAAGCTCCCCCACACCTTGTTCAGGTCACACAAGTTTGGGCAGATTTCTTATTCCATCCTCACTTTGTAAAGCTGTGCATACCTGTCAATCCTGAGAAGCTGAGGGAGGACAAACATGAGTTTGACACCAGACTGAATAGTTCCCAGGCAAAGTACCATCTTGGCCACCATACACTCCCATCTCCTTCATCCACGCCATAGGGCTCTCTCCAGCACCACAATGTCTGGACAGCCCATGTGCCTGATGCTCAACCTAAGCTAGGACCTTCCTCAACCCTCAAGCTGAACAGTTGGTATACACATATCCAACTTCCCAGCTGCTCCGAGAGGTGACCGGGACTTTACCAAGCCCTTCCTTCATGCCTCCACATAGCAACAATTTTAGGAATCACTTCCCCAACTAATCCTGGTGGTGAGGTCTCCTTGCCAATGATCTCCGGTTAACCCTTAGGAAATCTGGAGCTTTGGAAGGAGCTGGTTTCAGCACGCTGGACAGCACCATGGCCGCTGCCAGCTGCTGCTAACCTCTTGCTCAACATTGAGCTGGCTTGTCCATCTCCCCTGTGGGGCTGGAGAAGACCTTGTTGTCTGTCTGTCTGCAGGGTTGGGGCTGTTCTGCTGAATTGCTGTGACAAATGCCAGTCTGCCTCACTCAGGGCATCTGGCCAGTGTCCCTGCAGTTTACAGGCAATGATCTTCCTTCCAGGGCAGCAGGGAGGCTGCTGAGGCAGACACGGGAAGTAGTGGAACAGGAAGGAAGAGGGGACTGTTGGCTGGGCAAGGCTGCCAAGCCCAGGATAGTGTACATTGTCATGGTCAGAGGTGCTGGGAAGTAGGTCACCTCCATCTTTGTGGGAAGGATCTAGTCCTGACCCAGAGACACAAGGCCCTCACCTGGGACAGAGCTGTGTGGTTCAGAGGTCAGACTGAGATGGAGGGAGGTCTAGGAAACAAGAGCACATTTATCTCCTTCTCTTCCCTCCCTCCTCCCCCTCTTCCTCTTCTCCCTCCTCTTCTTTCTCTTCCACCGCCTTTCCTTCCTTCTCTTCCTCCCCGTCCGCTTCCTCTTCCTTCTCCCCATTTCCCTCCTCCCCTCCATCTGTGTATGTATAGCCCACCTGTGTGTGGTCTCTTGGAGACAGGCAAGCTGCATGGTATCACCACACTGCTTTCCAGTGTTCTCACTCGGTAGCCCAAGATGGCCTCTAAGCTGTGATCTTCCTTCCTCGGCCTTCTGAGCAGCTGAGATATAAGTGGGCAACATATTCCTGTCCTGTTCAGTTTTCTTCTTTAGCCAAGCTGGGCGTGGAACCCAGGACCTCCCACATGCCAGGTGCAAGCTGATCTCTCAGCCCCAGCTGCCCGTCACCCTGAGGGGCTTTAGTTCTACTGTGCACTCTGGTCTTCAATTGCTCCTTCGGGAGACACACCCGTGTGAGCTGCTTATTGTCACTCTTCCGAGGCAGCTAGAAGTCACCTTTCAGGCTAAGGCTCAGCTCACAGCATTGGCCTATGACTGGTGCTGCTGATGTATTGAGTTACTAGAGGCAGAAAACCCAATGGGGCTTCAGATTTGAGGGGTTGGGATGTGGGCTGTGGTAGAGCACCTGCCTAGAAGCCCCAGTGAGGGCTCTGGTGTGGCTCAGTGGTAGATTTTTGGTCTGTACAAGACCAAAAATGTACAAGACCTTGGGGTCCATCTCCAGAAGATGAAAGAGAATAAAAATGAAACAAGATCTGGACCAGGTGTGATTATAGCTTGTAATCTCAGCACTTGGGAGGCTGTGGCAGAAGGATCACACACACACACATGCATACACACGCACACACACGTTGATAGTAATACTGGCGGATGCAAATATGACACCTGCTGAAACGTGGCCTGGTGTCAAAGTCACACCGTGTCCCTGTCATGCCCGTCCCCCACTTTATCGGGATCAAAATGAAAGAGAGAAGCTAAGACTCTTGATCCTCACAGCTCAGCAATAGGCACACACCAGGTTTAAATTGGAACCTTTGGTGGCCACATTCTTTCTTTTCATGCTCAGTAAGGAGAGGGATGGTTGCCACCTGCCCTCTCTCTCCTTCTTGATACAGGTCATGTAGCCCAGGCTAGACTTGAATCAGTTATGTTGCCAAGGGTGACTGTGAATTCCTAATTCTGCCTTTGCCTCTCCAGTATTGGACAGTCATATGACAATATGCCCAAACTGTTCGCCTGATTTGATTAATAGGAGTCATTCTTGAGGGCTTAAGCTAGCCAGATAGTCTCCTGCCTCAGTCTCCCTGTTCGCTGGGGTCACGGATTTCTGCTACCACACCTTGTTCGACCATCACATGTATTCACAGGTTCATCATGGTGCTTGATCCATATTTACGGGGTTGACTGGGCCAGTGGAACGTGCCTTGACAGCACGTGACAGAGCACCCCGTGTGACTTCACTGCTCCATCTGGATTGACTGATTGAAGACAGAATGGGTGCTGTTCCCTTCTTCCTTTTCCCTTGTCCTTCCCTTCCCCAGCTTCTCCAATCTTCTCTCTGTCTCCAGGCCCTCCGCTGGCTCTTGACTACACCCCCTCGACTGGGCATCCAAGGCCCCTTGCATGTGCTTGGCAGGTTCCGGGCCTGTGCGGGTCTCCTGCCTCTGCACTATGTCTCCGTTCCCTACCCTCTTATTTTGTCAACATCATCTTCCTAGACGCCATTCAAATCCCTCTTTGGCTTATGGTCCTGTTCTGACTCAGCTGGACTGACCAGTTGCCCTATCCTGGCCTTGACTTTCACTGTGTGCTCTCTGAGATACCTCAGCAGCCTCAAGAGGAAGCCTGAAAGTACCCACCTCCCAGTCTCCCATCCCTAGGTCTGTTCTATAAATAGCCAGTAGAGGGTACTAGTGAGCGCTAGAGTTAGAAAAGACCCAAGTCCCCAGAGCCAGACCCCATCTCCTTGTCCCATCTCCTTTCCAGCTCCTTGACCACCCAGATGCAACCACAAGCTCTCCCTGCCTGGTACATTCTTCTCCACATCTGCTTGGCTTCTCCTGCCCTTGGGCCTTTGCTGAGAAGCATCACTGCCCAAGCCCAATCACTGCACACCTGATGGGCGGCCACCAAACCTTACTCTGCGTGTATGCCTGTGTTTGGGAGTGGAGGCGCTGAATATATGCAGGCCGGGGTTCTTGTTGGATGTCTTCTCAGTTGTTTTTTGAGGCAGGGTCCCCCACTGGACCTGCAGCTCAACCAGTTTAGCCAGGCTGGCTGCCCCGTGAGCTTTAGAGAGCTGTCTGTCCCCGCCTTCCCGGTATGGGGACTGCAGGTGTGCACACTGAACCTGGCTTTTTACATGGGTTCTGGGGATCAAACTCAGGTCTTCATACTTGTGGGACAAACACTCAGCAACAGAGTTCTCTCTCCAGCCCCCGTATTTACTTTTTTCCCTTGGTTCATTGGCTTCCTTCAGAATGTCAACCTGCGAAGGCAGGGACTTCCATGTGCCTCCTCATAGCCACCTCGTCACCCTTCCTTTTGGGAAAAGAAAAGCAGAAGTTGGTAGAGCGTTCATCCAGCAGGCGGGAGGCCCTGGGGTTCCTCCCCAGCAGTACACAAGCCAGGCATGCTGTCTCACTTCCATAACCCCAGGAGGGAAAAGTCTTCCTTGATTACATAGTGATTTCTAGGCCAGCCCGGGCTGCATGAGACCCTGTCTCAAAAAACAACAGCAAAGCCACCTCAGCCATTTCTGAGTGTGCTGTCGGGAGATTGTTCTACAAGTTCTCACCCTCGAGTCTTCTTGGGACAGTTCCAAGCTGGGTCCCTATTACACAACAACCCCCAGTTCTCCTCTCCTAGCCCTTTGAAACCACCTTGTCAGTTGGTCTGAGGAATGTGTCAGCTGTGAACACTTGGTGGAAATGGGTCTGAGGGCCACCTCCCTATGAACAGACCTTTTGGTTCCCTATGCTGTTGGGAACATGGTGTGCCAGGATTTGAGCCCCTGGTTTTGATTCTTTTGAGTGTATGTCCAGGGGCAGAACATGAGCCTTGGTGCTTATGTCTGGGGAAAGGGGAAAGTGCTTGTCACGGACTGGGAGTTACCCAGCGTCCATGTAAATTCTGTGTGGGTGCAAACCCTGCCTGTACCCGCAGCACTTAGAAGAGTGCTGGAAAGGGGCATCCCTAGGAAGTGTTGGCTGGCGCTCTGAGTTCAAGCATAGGCCAGTGTCGCGGCAAATAAGATGGAACCATGAGGAAGAGTATATCAGGTTTTAGCTGTGGGGTCTATTCAGGGTCGTCGATGAGAGCTTTCCTTGGACACTTTAATATGGATCTGGGCACAGTGGGTCAGCAGCTCTTATCTCAGCCCTTTCTCTTTCCCCTCCAAACATTTTGGTAAGAGCATATTAACTGTTCAAAGCTGCTGACTGTGATGTGCCTATGCTTGCATGGTGTTTTGGTAAGACACCCCTTCCCTTTCCTGACAGCACCCCCTTACTCTCATTCTTCCTCCTCTGAATCCACATGTGAGAGAAAACACACCTAACTCATCTTTCTAAGTCCGGCCAATCACTGATCAGGATTATCTCCAGTTCCACCCATTTTCATGCAGATGACATAATTCTGTTCTTCTTTATGGTAAATAATAGTCCTGTGGATAGAGGTCACATTTTCTTTATCTGTCTATTGATAGGAATGTAGTCTGGTTTCATAGCTTGGCTGTTTGTGAACAGTGCAGCAATGAACATGGCTATGCAAGCGTCTCTGTGCTTTGCTGGCATAGACTCCTTTGGTATGTACATCTAGACATGCTATGCCTGAGTCGTATAATTAATCAATCTCCTCCCTCTCTTTCTCTCTCTCTCTCTCTTCTCTCTTTCTCCATCTCTCCCTAGCACTCTCTCTCCTCTCTCTTCTCTCTCCCTCCCCCTCTCTCGCCTCCCTCTCGCTCCCCTCTCTTCTCTCTCGCCCCCCTCTCCTTTCTCTCCTCTCTCTCTCTCCCTCTCTCTCCCCTCTCTTCTCTCACTCCTTTCTCTCCATCTCTCTCTAGCCTCTCCCCTCTCTCCTCTCTCTCTCTCTCTCTCTCTCTCTCTCTCTCTCTCTCTCTCTCTCTCAGAGGGAGGGAGGGAGGGAGCCATGCTAGGTAAGCAATGGACCACTTAGCTCCTTGCCCAGCCTTTCTTGTATTTTCTAGTTGTTTGAGACAAGTCTCACTAAGTTGCCCTGGCTAGCCTTAACCTCTCTGTGTAAACCAGGCTGGCCTTGAATTTCTGACTCTTCTACCTCAGATAGGATCACAGGCCTAGGACAGCTGCCTGGCTTGCACACTGACCTCCAGGGTGGCTAACAGTACTCCCGCCTGCTGTGATAAGGCCTCCTGTTTTCACTCTCCCCTGCATGTGGTCTCAGTTCTCCTTTTCCTTGGTGGTGGTGTTTTCTGGCTTTTTCCTGGTGACCGAGGATATGGAACACTGTGTGCATTCATTGGTCATTTGTAGGTGTGGAGTCTCAAACATGGAGGAGAAGATGTGAGACCGTCCTCCCTCCCTTCTGGTGCCTCCAATGCCTCCAACTCACTCCTTGCCTTAGGAAGTGGCAGTGGGGCAGAGAAGCTCCTGATGAATCTGAGACAAAATATCCCAAGTTCGAGGAGCCAGAGAAACCAGGACAGATGCACAGGGACAACGTAAAGCTAATTTAGTAGGGAGGAGACTATAAAAGAGATAGATGGGGGGGGGAGAAGAGAGAAGAGGGGTGTCTGCCTAGGCTACAGAATTAGTGGAAGTGCTAGGGAAAGCTGAGCTGGGGGACCTTGGGGGTGTGGGTTGTGAGTCTAGGGTGGAGCTCAGTGTCTGGTGACATTAGCAGAGATGCAAAATGGAGTTGAAGGCTCTATTCTCGCCCCAGTGGCCGAGCATTGGAGATCTGTATGTTTCCCTCTAAGAAATGAGGAATGATCCATGCAGAGAGCTCCAGCTTTTCTCTCACTGGATATAAGGCCTCTTTGAATCTCAGTTTTATTTTCTGTGAGATGGGATCATGCTTTTGCTCTCCCATTTTTTTTCTTGTCAATGCCAGATGATGTTCTGTTCCCACTGGGGATTTGGACTCAGGGTACTTAGTAGTGACTCCTGTCTCCTCCGCTGTGATGTTTGGGGATGATTTTGGCCAGTAAGGAAATTCCCAGAATCCCAGCTACTCAGGAAACTGGGGCAGAAGAATTGCAAGTTCAAGGCCAGCCTGACAGCAGAAAGAGAGAGACCTTGTCTCAAAAGTAAAGATGGCACCATGAAGACAGCTCAGTGGGTAACGGTGCTGTTGCCTGATGAGGTCAATTCCTGGGATCCACGTGGTGGAGGGAGAGAGCTGACTCCCAGAAGCCATCCTCTGCCTTCCACACACACACACTGTGACAAGCACACACATATAAATGTAATTTAAAAAATTGTGAAAGCAAAAGAAGTTGCACACGTACCTGAGGGGGTGTACGTAAGGCTGGAACTCGCCAGGGGAAAGAGAAGCCAAAGTCTGAGCATGCGCCTTGGAGAGGGACTCAACCCCGGCTAGAGCTTACAGCAGTAAAAATCACTCCTGTTGTTTAGGTCGGTTTCTTCAACCCCCACGTCACCTACTATCAGTCTTTATGTCCTGTTTGAGGGGCCTGTTGGTCAGTATCACCTAGAGCTAACCTCCCTCCTTACAAAAGAAAGAAAGAAATCGGGAACAAAAGGGGTGATTTTCTTCTTCCTGGTGCCTCTCCCTCGGGACCACAGGACACCCTTGCTGCTTCTGTGGGTGTGTAGCCCTCACTCACCTGTCTGCTAAGATGTGAGTGTGCCTGATGGGAGAATGCCGGTTCTTCACAAAGTCTCCTTCATAGACTGTCCCATGCTGGTGACAAACTGGTTGCAAAGCTGAACTGTTCTGCTTGAACCCAGGGGCTGTGTCCTGGATGCCACACCCTTCAAATGGCACACCTCATTGGGTCCCTCCAGCAGCCCTGTGAGGGGAGTTCTCTATGTTCTCTATTTTATGCAGAATGCAAGACTCAAGAAAGGAGACATTTAATGACTTGCCAATCATGTCCCAGCTGAGAACTCTGGCATGAAAATCTGAAGTAGCTTTGGACCTTGTACCCAGCTGCAGGGAGGGTCTGGTGCATGGACGCACGTGTTCCCGTGTGTGGAATCCAGTGGCATCCTCAGTCATTCTCCACTTTGTATTTTGAGGCTGGATCGCTCTGAACTTGGAGTTCTTTGATTGTCAGTGCTGTCTATAGAGCCCCAGGGATCCTCTTGTCTCCTCCCTAGCCCTGGGGTCTATGTCTGGCTTTTTCCATGGATGCCTGGGATCCAAACCCAGTTCCTCATGCCTGCACCACAGCTCCCTGACCCAGATGGTGATGTTTGCAGAGGCCATCCCCGGAGTGCTTTCTCTGCTTTTGTTTACAGATAAATACCCTAGGCCTTGCACTCTGGTGAGCACCAGGCCCTAATCAGTTAATGGAAGGTAGCTGCTTTAGTGGTGAAAATGTTGTGTCCCCTCGGGTGCTGCTGCCTGTGTGCAGAGTCCACATGGCGTCCCTTCTGTCAGAAGCTTTAGGGAAGAAAGAAAAATAGCAAGTGGGAAAGAAATTCTGAGACAAGACAGGCTAAAAGGGCCATGTCCTTGGGCGTCGAAGTGTGGAGATGTGGTTATGCCTGTTCTCTGATCCTTCCCAGGCCTGTATGCGATTTGTGCTCCAGTTAGCAAGACAGCGCCTCGTGCCTCTGCCTCCGTTTACTCGCTTGTCGAAATAGTGTCGTTCCCTCTCCCGATCACTCTCGTTCTGGCTCTGGCTGTGTCTCTTCAGCCTCTGGCCATTCCTGTTTTCCCAGTCCCAAGTCAGTGTTCCCACGCCTGCGGGTGGGCTGATCACACTGACCCTGGTCCATCTTTTGTAGTGATGTCATGGCCTGGGATGGGGGTCAGCAGCAGCACCATCGTGGTTCTGAGCTGGTGGCCGTTGCCTGGAAAGGACTGTTGTGCTGTTATAGGACATATAGAAGCGCCACTGGCCAGTAGGCATGAAAGGATAGTGTCGGGGTGTGGCATGGTTGGGCGAGTTAAGGACCTGAGTTCAGATCTCCAGCGCCCGTGTAAGCACAGCACATGCATGGAACCCCAGCACTCTTGCCTCTACACATATTGTTAAAGGGCTGCTGGTACCTTTTCCCAAAAATCAAAAGAAAACAATGATCAAGAACGGACCCAGGTGCTGCCAGTGTTCCCTGATGCTGCCCCACCCCCAGTGGAAGATAAAAGGTGTGCCCGTGTTTAAACATTTCATGCATATATGCATGATGCTGAAGATCTGTGACCCCAGCAGGCTGCAGGCTGGGGCAAGAGGATCACAAGTTCAGGACAACCTGGGCTTCACAGTGAGACTGTGTTCAAAAATATATATGGGGAGTGGCAAATGACAACACACACCTTTAATACCAGAACTCAGGAGGCAGAGGCAGGTGGATCTCTCTTGAGTTTGAGGCCAGCCCGGTCTATGGAGTGAATTCCAGGACAGTCAGGGCTACACAGAGAAACCCTGTCTCAAAAAAAAAAAGAAAGAAAGAAAGAAAGAAAAAAAGAAAAGAAAAGAAAGAAAAAAAAAGAAAAGAAAAGGGAAAAAAAAGCATGTGGGGTGGAGCTGGAGTTTGATCCTCAGGGATCCAATTAAAAATCCAGGTGTGGGGCCTGGAGATTGGCTCAGTGTTTAAGAGCACTCACTGGCTATTCTTCCAGAGGACAAGGGTGGGGTGGGGTGTTCAGTTCCCAGTGCCAGTGTCAGGCAGCTCACAACTGTCTGAAGCTCCAGTTCCAGGGGATCTGATGCCCTCCTCTGGCCTCTGTAGGCACTGCATGTACAGCCATACATACAGGCAAAACACCCATACACGGTAAACAACAATGTCAACAATCATACTGCACACCTGTAATCATACCGCTGGGGGAACAGAGCTAGGATCTGGGGCTCACTGGCCAGCCACTCTAGACTCCAGGACCAATGGAAGATCCTTTCTCAAAAAGAATTCTGTGGAGAGTGCTTGAGGAACCTCCTGGTATCTGTGTCTGATGGCACATGCACGTGCACACATTTGCACACACATACACAAACAGCCGCATGCAGATGACTTTTCTGTAATCGGTATTGGAAATATCAGTCTCTAAAGTCAGAGACCCGTTTGCCAACTCTTGTCTCCACTGGCTCTTGAGCCTGCATCTTCTGCTTCATCTTACTGTGCATATCTGGTTCTGTGCAGTGATATTTGGTGCTGTGCGTGTCTGGTTCTGTGCAGTAGTATTTGGGGCTGTGTGTGTCTGTTTCTGTGCAGTGGTGTTTGATGCTGTGCGTGTCTAGTTTTGTGCAGTGGTATTTGGTTTTGCTGGGGCTGGAAGGAGCTCTTTGAGCCCTAAGAGAAAAATGTGGTTTTTTGCGTGGGACTCACATTTTGTCCAAGCACCCGGGGTCCCTTACGTATGAGAATCTCGATCACCAAAGGCTGCAGAGGCCCCACCACAGCTGAGAGTTCTTGAGCTTCTCTTTTGCTACCTCAGGGTCCCTGCCGGTTGGGGGGAAGCTAAATGTATTCTGGGTCTCTTGCATAACACTGTGGCCTGTTGGGGTCCCATCTAATTTGTGGGGTCTCCTGGACTTGCCTCAGATCCAGGAGGCTGTGCATTTTCTAGGTTAAGCAGATGCCCTCCAGCGCAGGGGTTTAGTGTTCCAGTTGCCAGCTGGAAGTGCCTGACTTCACTTCCTTGGGGGGCAGATAATTTACCTATGAAATCTTCTGTCTTTCAGGGCTCTGCAAGGTGGGCTTCAGATTTGTGTGCATGGTTTGACAAGGCTTTTAGTGAGAGGGTCAGCTGGACTTCCTGGCTGAGTCCCATCTAGTGCTGCAGCTCTTCTGTCTGTCCAGTGCAGATAGAGAGCAATCGGAGGAAGCCAGGGTGCTAGTGGGCACAGCCCACAGACCAGGGTAACTCCGCTTTCCTCAGGTAGCCTTGGCAAGTCACCAGAAACTCCAGGCTGACTTTATGAAAGACCATGATCAGCCTGGCACTCGGTGACTGTAACATGCAAGCTGCACCTCTGCTGAGCAGCCTGTTGCTCTGAGATTGCAGGCATCCTGGCATGTGTGATGCAGCTGGGTAGCTGGCACTGTGGGGCAAGAGTGCTTGAAGTCCCCCCACAGTTGTCAGGGGTGCATGACAACACTAACTGCAGTAATGGCAGTTCCCACAGTACAGAATGGATCTCCTGTACTGTACAGACGGAAGTCCCACCATCTGATTAAAACCTTGTATTTTTATTAGCATTTCCTTAGTCCTACCCCAACCCCAGGTGACATCATTCCACACTCTGCTCCTGCGAGTGTCTTTTTAAAATAATACCCAGAGCCTGGAGATGATCTGTGGATCAGGTCACTTCCTCGCATGTACGTTGACCTGCGTGCAAATCCCAGCATCCATGTCAAAAGCCAGTTCAAACACACCTGTTACCTCAGTACTGAGGGGGTGGAGACAGGAGGAAGTTGGCTGCCAGCCTAGCTCCATGTTTATTGAATCCCTGAATGATTGTGGGGCCCAAATGCCAACCCATGTGACTTACTGCAGGGCCACTTGGTGGAGGACTTTTTCTGAGTGACTGTGCCTTGGGCTCTACTTACAGTGGTGTACTTCTTTTATACTAGAGAGTAATACTGAGCCTGTATGTGGAAAACCCTGAGAGAAGAGACTGAGCAGAGCTGCCTGTCAGAGACGGAAACCTCAGTAAAGGGAGTCCTTGCCAGGGCCTGAGCATCTCAGGGAGTAAGGCAGGAAGGGATCGAGCCGGACACCCAGCATCCTTCTCTGGCATCTAAGCACATGGGTGTGCACACACCACAATCACATGAACACACCTGGCAGTGAGAGTGTGCAGTGTTCATCTGGGACTGGCTTATTATATGATGCAGATGTCACCCAGGACTGTCATGCTCTAGTGACATGACCTCTCTTAGCAGCATTCTTTCTCTTTTATTTGGTTTGGTTTATGGAGGCAGGGTCTTTTTTTTTGAATTCCAGACTGTCCTCTGCCTCCTGAATGCTGGGTGACAGCTGCATGCCTACCCATCCTGACAACTCTTAAAATCACTGGCCCATGTCTTTCTTTACCAGCAAAACTCACAGACCACATAACTTCCAACCCAGAAGTTTCTTCCGTTTGCATTCCAATGGCCGTGGCACTAAACAGGCTGCTGACCCAACTGCCGCGTCTGCTGGCTCTGGAGACCACCCTTCCTGCCTCCCCCAGCTCCGGTTGGCTCCACATAACTTCAGCTTGTAGCCATGGCCACCACTGTCTGCTTCCCTGGTCACAGGCTAGTGTGTCCCGCCTCTCCTCAAGACTCCCTTTCCACCTGTGCTAAGGACAGCCGCGTCCGGGTTCCCCATGATAATCCAGTGCCTAAAGCACACCTACTGAGACTTGTCTCAAAAGTGACAAATTTGCAGACTCCAGGTGCAGACGTGTCTGTCCACCGTTCAGTCCATTCTGTCCCCAAGACTCATTGATTTTGCCCTCTGCTCTCTAGGGGCCCCTCTTTGTTTCTTACACCTGCAAACCCTCCCCCAGTATATGCTGTGAGACCACTAGATCTGGACTTCTGAGTTTAAAAGATGTTATATTTTTTTTCACTTATTTATGTGTGTGCTTGTGCATGTCTTACCATGCACGTGGAGGTCAGAGGACAACTCATAGGAGTCAGTTCTCTCCTTTCACCATGTGGGTCCCTGGGACAGATCTCAGGCTGTCAGGCTTGGCAGCAAGTGCCTCTGCCCACTGAGCCATCCTGCAGGCTGAAGACCTGGCAGTCTGATCTCATACAGCTGACGGCCGTTGTAAGAATCTTTTTGTCCATTAATGTCTTTCTACCTGTGGACAAAGTCTTTCAGAATCAAGGTGCAGAGGGGCTTGGAAAATCCCTGCAGAGCACATAGGATAAACAGTTCTGGGTCTAATTTATGTATGCACCTATACACGCAGAGCCCCAGGAGGACACTGCATTTCCTGTGCTGCCCCACTCTATCACCAGGAAGTGGCAGAACCAAGATGCCAGCCCACAAGGCCCAGCTTCAGATTAGTGTTCCAAAATCCACAAGAGTGTGGTCACAGAGACAGTGTGAGCTTCCCCTGTGTGAGGGAGGAAGCTGAAAGGAAAAACAGGACCAGGAAGTCCGGCCCTGGCTACCACTTGGAGTCTCAACTGCTCAGTAGACTGAGGCAAGGTTACTTGAGGTCAGCCTGGGCAATATAGTTGAGACCCCACTTCCCCTCCCTGGTATCCAAACACAAAATAATAATGAAAAATCAGTGCTAGTGAAGAGCAGGTGACGGGACTGACCATGGGCATGCTGCCTGTTCACAGATGTCATGACTTCCTTTTAACTGCTCCATGGACTTACTGGAGAAACCTGCGTCGTGTCCCCAGGAAACCCAGGGTTTGCACCAAAGACTGCAGAGGGAGGAGGGTGGCTGCCTGGTGGAAGAACTTCACCACCCCCACACGTACTGAGTGTAAATTGTGCTGTTTTGATGGTCAGCGCTACCCCAATCTGAGTCTTCAGCCACTCTCCTGCTGGTGCCCTGCGGCACACAAAACCCAGGCGTGACAGCCTTCGCTGTCCACCACTGCCCAGACAAGTGGAAAACTCCCAGGGGCCAGCACTAGGCATAGGCAGCACTGTGGGTACCAGGCCCCTGCCACCCTCCGGATGCCAATGTGAGCTAACAGATGGACAGCTGGCTGCCAGCCAGAAGCCAGTGAGTTCTTGGCAGTTGCTTTCTGACCTGGACAGGCGGCTGCCACCTCCTGGAACAATGAGCTGTTCTCCTAGTGACAATCCCACTTGGAAAGCCATGAGCTTTGAAGGGTCCCCGAGGCTGTCCCTAGGCATTTGGGGAGCTGTGTGCAATGTCCAACTGCACAACGCAAGTTACATTTCTTTTATCTTGATGTAATTGTAGTAAAAAAGAAAAAATATATATGATATAATATGATATCAATTTTATATGTAATATAAAATTGGGGCTAGTAAGATGCCTCAGTGTCTGGTGCTTGCCCAAGTTCTATTCCTGGGCACCACCCCCCTGCTGGAAGGAGAGAACACACAATCTTACAGATTGCCTCCGACCTCCACACATATATCATGGCACACATACGTCTACATACACATACAAATAAATAAGTATAACTTTTTTAATTCAACATTTGGGGGTGTGTTTGTGTGTGTGTGTGTGTGAGAGAGAGAGAGAGAGAGAGAGAGAGAGAGAGAGAGAGAGAGAGAGAGAGAGAGAGAGTAGCTGGAGCTTGAACCCAAGGACTCACACTTCCTAGGTAGGTGTTCTGTCGAGTCACACCCCCAGGCCCTCGCTTGGGAATTCTAGGCAGGCACTGTACTGCTGGGCCATGCTCCTAGCCCCTCAGTGGAGGATTCTAGGCATGTACTACCAAGCCACACCTAACCCTTAGCCAACGTTAATGTGGTGTTTGGTGCCGTGAAGCACATCCACGGTGTGCCAATTACACCACCATCCATCTCTACAGCATCTGCATCTTCGTGAATGGGCAAAGTTTATCCTAATTAAAGACTCACTCTTCAGTCCTGAGTGCCTGGCCACCACTACCTGTCATGATACCAGCTGGATATTAAGCTTTAGTGAATGAGTTTGGGGTGACATTTGGTCCATAACATCCACCCACTCCTGATCTTTTTCTCACACTCCCCTCTATCTATAGCCAGACTCTCACGATTCATGGACTGCCTGCTGTCTTCCCACCCAACAGTCTCTGTCCCCACATGTCCCAAAGTCAACCTGAAAAACAGACCCCAGTGAGAAAGCAGATGTCCTTGGAAAGTGTCAACTCCCTCTCCCTTCTTCTCCCTCCTCTCTCTCCCTTTCCCTCACTATTTCTTTCCCTCCTTTCTTCCCTTTCTTTTCTCTCTCCTTCTACCCTCCCTGTCCCAAAACCCTGCTTCCCACCCCCACCTGAGATCAGTGCCATGCCCAGCTTCTAATTGCAGAGGGTGGCCATTAACACAGAACCAATAGCTGCCAAGGTATTGAGACTAAGTAATAGTGGAGTATTTGGCCCTAAGTTGGGACATCTGTGTTACCAACCCCAAGGCTCAGAGGACCTAGAGGAAGACAAAGCAGAAAGATGTGAGATCCAGTGGATGGAGGAATGTGCTGCAAAACAATGTCTTCTGGACTTGAACTCATGCAACAGTGGCTACCCAGGTCCCTCAGCATTTCGTCATGCATGGAGTCAGGGCCATGAGACCTCACCCCTCCTTGGGGGACTACTGTCAGTTCCCAGTGGGGCCTCTCTTGTCCTGAAGTGGTGTAGCCACTATTTCCAGAAAATACCCTCCCCCGTGCTGGGAAAAAAACTGACTGAACTCAGTGGCCATGAAGACCAGAAAGCAAGGAGAAGGACACCAGGGAGAGGGGAGAGGAGGGTTGGATGAAAAAACTAAAATTCATTGTATGAAATTCTCAGACAGACGAGAGAGAGAGAGAGAGAGAGAGAGAGAGAGAGAGAGAGAGAGAGAGAGAGAGAGAGGAATGGGAATGCGGGAATGTGGAATGCTTGGGATCAGAAATACTTTAAATTCCTGAAACTTGGATTTCAGATTGGTGGATTGGGGATATTCAGGCTCTAATTTTGTCATAAAGGTCTTTTGAAAAGTAGGTGAGGGTCTGGAGAGCTGGCTCAGCAGTTCAGAGCATTTGCTGCTCTTGCAGAGGATCCGGGTTCAGTTTCCAGCAACCACATCAAATGGCTCCCAACTCCATGTAACTCTAGTTCCAGGGGCTCCAAAGTCCTCTTTTGACCTCTGTAGGCACCGTGCACACATGGCATATGTTTGGCAGACACACACATAAATGACAGGCACCAGTGCACACATGGCATACATTTGGCAGACACACACATAAATGACAATTAAAATGTTTTAAGTAGATGAAGCAGAAGTATTTGGAAAGGAGAAGAATCCAGTCGTATGTCTCTTCTATATTCTGTCACCATGAAAACACCTGTGCCTGTCAGTGTTTCACGTCTGTCTGGAAGGCTAAACCAAACTGTGGTAGCAAATGCCGAGCTCGTCTGTAACATGACAGGCTGTTGCTGGAATGATTCACCCCACATCTCAGTGACTTACAGGAATAGCATTATTTCTAGCCTGTTCCACAGTCCACATAGCTGGGCATGATTGGGCTCAGCTCCACCTGTCACATAGGGCTCCAGGCTCTGTCCATCTTCTGGCTCCATCCATGGAACTGTGGGATCTTCTATTGGATCCTCCGCAGTTGTAAGCAACTAAGGGTAGAGATGACACCTGGAAGGAAAGCCTTAGAGAAAAGCTTAGGACACCATGGCCTGGGGAGGTGACTCAGAGGGCAGGTGCTTGCCATACAAGCATGAGGACCAGTGTTTGAATCCCGGGAATCCATGTAGGAGCTGGGCATGATGTTGTGTCTGTAACCCCCATACTGAGGAGGCAGAGACAGGAGGTCCCTATGCTCACTGGCCATCCAATCAGTCTAGCAATCAGTGAACTCCAGGTTCAGCAAGAAATCTTGTCTCAAAAAACAAGGTGAAGCCAGGTACAATGGGACATGCCCTTAATCCCAGCATTCGGGAGGTACAGGCAGGAGGATCTCTGAGTTTAAAGCCAGCCTGGACTACATAGTGAGCTCCAGGTTAGTCTGTCTCAAATACACACACACACACACACACACACACACACACACAC
This sequence comes from Ondatra zibethicus, assembly GCA_004026605.1. NCBI lineage: Eukaryota > Metazoa > Chordata > Mammalia > Rodentia > Cricetidae > Ondatra > Ondatra zibethicus. Next base: position 81,850 of record PVIU01003038.1, on the reverse strand, counting down.
ACACACACATTAATAATCTGGTGATGGTAAGCACGCCTTTAATCTCAGCACTGGGGAGGCAGAGGCAGGTGAATCTCTGAGTTCGAGGCAAGCCTGGTATAAAAAGCAAGTTCCAGGACAGCCAGAAACTCTGTCTCAAAAAAAACCAATATATGTACATCCACACACACACATCTATATGAATACATGTGTGTGTATGTGTATATATATATATATGAGATATAGATAGAGATGTGGATACAGAAGAACAATAGAGGAAAACCCCTGTCATAAATCTTAGGCCTCTACCTGCAAATAGATGCACACATGTGCACACACATGAATATGTATGCATGCATACACAGAACACACACAAAAGAAGAAAAACTATTAGGGTACAGTTTCCATCACTCCTCCCATGTCTCACTGGCCAGATTTAGTCATGTGAAATCCTGTCTAGATGAAAGGGTATTGGGAAATACATCCTAGCAAAATGCTGAGGCCAGTGAGAGCATGGGAACCGGAGAGCAGACGGCCTGCCCACGCTGTGACCACAGCTGGCCTCCCTAGAGCTCCAGCGCCAACTACCTGGCACAGACTGGGTCGTGGTGCAGCACAGGTGGCCCCCACACAGCACACAGAGCCCAGGCCTGTTCCCTCCCTACCATAGCAATGTGACGCCCACCTATTTCCAGGACCTTCAAAGCCATCCTGGCCACCACTCCCTCCTTGAATCTGTAGTCACCACATCCACCATTCTTGGACACACTCATTGTTTACCTCTATGCAGTGCCTGCCCTTGGCACAGTCTTGTCACCCATGATCTGTCCCACTGTGGTCGGTGTCCTCTTGGGCCTCCACCGACTCTGCACTCCTGCTGACGGAATGCCCAACCTCCTCCACCTTTTCCTCCTCCTCCCGCTTCTTCCTCAAGCTTTTGTGGTAGGGGTTTCACTGTGTGACCCAGGTTGCCTTTGAGTCCAATACCCTTCTGCCTTGGCTTCCTAAGTAGTGAAGTTGCCAGCATGTCTGGCCCAGCCAAACCATTTTCATCACATAAATACTTAAGTTCAATCTTGTAACTTCCCACTTTAGAAATGCCTACAGAAGCCATCTTCAGGCTCTTTTATATCTGTGGAACCTGTTCTGGCAAATGAATCTTACTTTCCATTATTGACTGGAGAATAATCTCAGGCCTCCAGAAGGTTTGCAGAGAGGATAGAGCCAGCCCTCCACACCTTCGCTCTTCCTTCCCCTGCTGTTGGTCTCATATGTTCTGTGTGCGTCCTCCCACACAGAGTCACATCTTCCATTGGCCTCTTGTGTTACCGTAGCTTTCTTTCAAAACTAAGAAACTAGGCAGGTGAGACGGTTCTTCGGGTGAAGGCATTTGCCACCAGGCAGATGGCCAGATTTTGATCACTGGTACTCACATGGTGGAAGGAGAAAACTGATTTTACAAGTTGTCCTCTGACCTCCACACATGCCCTGTGACACGTACACACCTTTAATCTCAGCACTCGGGAGACAAAGGCAGGTCGGTCTCTGAGTCTGAGGCTAGCTCTGTGTAGAGAGTCCAGACCAGCCGGGGTGACAGAGTGAGACAAAACGAACAAATGCTGAAGAAAACGAGGAGGAGAGGAAGAGGAAAGAAAGAAGAAACGACTGGCAAGGGACGTGGTAGCACATGCCTGTGTTCCCATGTTGGGGAGGTAATGACAGGGGGATCCCTGGAGCTCAGTGGCTGGCTAGCCTCACTGAATTGACGAGCTTCAGGCTGCGTGAGAGACCCTGCTCAGAAACTGCTCCCTGGGACCCATCCCAGAGTTGGACCTCCACACACATGTACCTACACATGTGCCCAGAAAAGCCCTTGGAGGTTTTTTTTTTAAAAGAGTTTTTTCAAGGACTGAAAGAGTAAACTAGGTTGTTTACTAGGTTTAACTGCAGATGGGATGGGATTCACACATTTGCTTTCTTTTTTTCTTTTTGCGGGGAGACAGCTTTTCCTTTAGCCTACACTGACCTTGAACTCACTGTGTAGCTGAGGATGACCTTTGGTCCTGTCCTCTTTCTAGAATCATGGGCAAACACCACCATAGCCTGTTTTAATTGTGCTAGGGGCAAACGCAGAGCCTCATGTACAAGGGAAGAAGTCTGCCAATGAGCAACATTCCCAGGGTGTGGCTGTTTTCTCTTGTTTGTTTTGTAGTGGAGTCTCACTGTGTAACCCAGGCTTTCCTGGGACTCACAATCCCCCTGCCTGTAATTACAGGCAGACACTACATACCCAAGAATTAACAAGAGGGACACCTCAGTGGACAAGAAAGAATGGCATTTCATGTACTAGAAAGCATACTGTTTTCCATTACTATAGGAACTATAGTTGGATCATTTATAAAGATGGAGGTTTACCATACTCCTTATTCTGGAGACTTCAGAGTCTCAGCACGGTGCTGGCGACTGCAGAGACGTCTTGCAGCATTGAACATGGTAAAGGACCATGGTGACACAGAGCCATCCTGCCAGGTCTAGTCCACCTTCCTCTTCTTATAGGCACTAGCACCTTTGAGGGAAGCCCCGCCTCAAGATCTCATCAGTAACCCCAATCACCTCTCTAAGGTGAATAGATTTGGGGATCAGGCTTCCATCCTGTGAGTTTGAGGGGACACATTCAAACACTGGAGTAGAAAAGGAAAATTTCACGTTAGGTTAGTGCTTGCCCAGCAAGCAGAGCCAGGAAAGAAGGCTCCTTTGGGCCTGAGTAGGACGGGGTGTGAGCATGGGGGTGAAAGGTGTGCAGCAGACTGAATTCTGATGTGTCTGTGTTTTGCAGTTGTTCAAGGACGGGTCTGGGCACAATACCTTTAACATCCTCCATAGCTACTGGTAGACTGTTCGCCCTGTTCTGAGCATAGTACTAGTGGCTGGAGACACAGACATCAGGAAAGACCATGAGTCTACTAGAAGGTGACTTGCACTGTTGAGACAGGGTGCCCTGGCAGGGGGTGGGATGTGGTGTATACTGTAATCCCAGCACCTAGGAGACCGGCTTTGTCATGTGAGTTCCAGGCCAGCCAGAGCCACATAGCGCGGCCCTGTCTCAGCAACAGCAAAACCAACCAAACAACAAAAAAGAAAACACCTATACTGGTAGCTGTTGCCTGCCAGATGTCCCTCCGCCACTTCCTCCTGCACGGTTAGTCTTTAGCTCCCCCAAAGCTCAGCCCAGGACCCTTTACCACCCCCACCTCTCACTGCTCCCCATAATCCAATCCCATCATCCAAGAAAGCCAAGTTCTCAAGCCTCAAGATTGTATCAATGAACCAGTCTCCATGGCAATAGTCATGAATGAGCCCTGCAAGGTAACCTGGGAGATGGCACCATGAATGAGATGTGGCCCGTTGCCATGGAGATGTGCCGGATGGAAAAGCCCCAGCTAGCAGGAGCACGTCACGGGGCTGGAACAGTCAGTGTGAAGTTGGTGTGTCTATTTCCAACCCGGAGTTACAAAAATACATTTTCATAAAGATCACGATCCAACCCCTCCCTCCTCCCTCCATCCTCCTCCCTCCTCCCACCTGTGTGTTCGTTCTTCCCACCGCTCAGCCGAGGCTCACCAGATATCCACCCCCTCAAGGACACCTTGTGGGATTAACCTTCATCTCCTCCCTGGGTGAGGTGGTACCTCTTGGACCACTGACTGTCTTCTCCGTGGGGGTGAGCCATATCTTCTAAATTCATGAGTGGATTGGGAAAGAATGTTGTACTTTTTAGGGTAGCAATCATAAGCCAGGGGCTGGGGAGATGGCAAAGTACTTGCCTTGAAAATATGATGACCTGAGTTTGGATCCCCAGAACCCATATCCCAGATATGTTACCACACCTCTGTAATCTCAGTGCTTCTGTGGCAAGATAGGACTTGGAGACAGGAGGCTCTTCAGAAGCTCACGGTCAGCACGCACACACACACACACACACACACGCACACACACACACACACACACAGTCACTTTGAAAAGAGAGAGAGAGAATGGGGTTGAAGAGATGGCTCCGTGGTTAAGAGCACTTGCTAGTCTTCCAGAAGACTCAGTTGCCAGCATCTACATCAGACATATGACTCCAGCTCCAGGGAATCAAAGGCCTTTTTATGGTCTCCTCAGGAAACTGCAGTCATGTGCATAAACCCACACACATAATTGAAAAACAAAAATAATCTTTTGAAAAGAGAGAGGGGATAGTAAACTAGCTGGAAAGCAGTTCGTCTGTGTGAGGACCTCACTGGGGAGATGGTTCCCATCTGTCAACTACAAGACTTGACCCAGTGGCAGCTTCTGCTCCCACTGTTGACAAAGACCTGCAGGATCCATGGGGGCACTCCTGGGCACAGGATCCGTGGGGGCACTCCTGGGCACAGGACCCGTGGGGGCACTCCTGGGCACAGGACCCGTGGGGGCACTCCTGGGCACAGGACCTGTGGGGGCACTGCTCGGCACAGGACCCGTGGGGGCACTCTTGGCCGCAGGACCCGTGGGGGCACTGCTCGGCACAGGACCCGTGGGGGCACTCCTGGGCACAGGACCCGTGGGGGCACTGCTCGGCACAGGACCCGTGGGGGCACTCCTGGGCACAGGACCCGTGGGGGCACTCCTGGGCACAGGACCCGTGGGGGCACTGCTCGGCACAGGACCCGTGGGGGCACTCTTGGCCGCAGGACCCGTGGGGGCACTGCTCGGCACAGGACCCATGGGGGCACTCCTGGGCACAGGACCCGTGGGGGCACTGCTCGGCACAGGACCCGTGGGGGCACTCCTGGGCACAGGACCCGTGGGGGCACTCCTGGGCACAGGACCCGTAGGGGCACTGCTCGGCACAGGACCCGTGGGGGCACTCTCGGCTGCAGGACCCATGGGGGCACTCCTGGGCACAGGACTTGAGGCTTAGAAGGCATCTTTGAAGACTGAACTCAGCACCTTACCCCATTTCTTCTCTTGCTCATGTTCACATGTTCATCCCTTCAACTATATTTATCAAGATTTTCAGCAAAGGGCTGGGAATAACTCCAGATTGTGTGGATGGGGGTGTGAAATAAACTCCAGTGCACCCATCACTTGTTATATCTTCAGAGACATTGAAGAAGGGGGACAAGCAGGGTTGGGGATGCATGCCCATTGTCCCAGCACCCGGGAGGCTGAGGCAGGGGCATTTGTAACCACCTAGGCTATACAGTGAGAATCAGTCTTGGAAAACCAATAAAACCTAATCACATTTTTAAAAAGAAGAAAGGAAAGAATAAGCCAATCCCTTGGTGCTAGTGGCACTTTTAGTCACCAACTGTATGCAACCCACCATTCTACTAAACTGAATTATTAGTTTGTTTGATCCTCCTGACGAGCCCTTGGTAGGGAATGTGTCATGTTTCCTTCACACATGAAGATGTGGTCAAGGTTCGGAGTACGGCTTCCATCTGTCTGTAAATGCAGAGACTATTCCTCCCGAAGTCTCCACCTGTCTGTAAATGCAGAGACTATTCCTCCCAAAGCCTCCATAAGAACTTAGTGGAAACGTTCAGTTACAGATCAGGTGGAAAGGGATCCTGGCAGTCGGGAGCCAAGGAATACAACAGTCATACCGCACAACAAACCTCACACAAGAGGTTCATTGGGAGGGGAAAAACCCAGGAGGGCAGCTGCCTCTGCTTGGGTGAGAAATAGCAGGGAACTGTGCAGAAGCCAGGTTTTATAGAGAGTTTCTTGGGGAGAGGGGGTGGAACTTTTGAGAATGGAGCTTTTCAGGGTGGGGATTGGTGGGACTTCAAGTCCGGAGCTTGAGCTTTTTACTCTGTAGGGCAGGGGCAGGGTCCAGCTGTTAGGACAGTGAGAGTGTTCTGTGCGTGGAACCTGGCAGTTGGAAGTCGTCAAGGGAGGGACTTGGCCACTTGGATGCCTCGAGGGGCTTTACACTTAATGATTATGAACTCCATGAGTGGCTCACCTGTCATCCCAGCACTGCAGAGGGTAAGGCAGGAGGATGGCTGTGAATCTGGAGCCAACATGAGACGCAGGAGAGAGAGAGAGAGAGAAAGAGAGAGAGAGAGAGAGAGAGAGAGAGAGAGAGAGAGAACTAATCCAGGCTGCAATGGGGATCAGTTGGTAGAGTGCTTGCCTAGCAACCTGATCCTGGGTGCCATACCTAGCAACAGTAATGCACTAGGCACAGTGGTGCACACCTGTAATCCCAACATTGCAAAGGTAGAGGTGGGCAGAAGGCCTCCAAAGTGTGCAGAGGAAACACTGTCAGCAACCGCACTCAGTCTGCCTGAGTTTTGTGTCCTCTCTGTGCACTGTTGCCCTCAAAGTGGAGGAGCAGCATGCCCCTTGGGTGTGCTAAGTGCCAGGTGCCCCTGGATTCCCAACCGGCGCTGGGAGCGAGGTGTGGGTTGTTGAAGGTAGTGGACACCCGACACCACGCCAGGTGGCAAGGGCACCGGATTTAGGCAGAAAACAGTAACAGGGGCTTTGCTTGTGTGCTCTCCTGTGCTCTGCATGTGCTGTGTGTCCTGCAGACATGTGTCTATGTCTGGAAAGAAGAAAATGGCAAGGAAACGAGCGCACTGAAGGTCAGCAGGGACCAGACGGTGCTTGAAGGGTGTTGGCTCTGTCCTGAAAGCACAGGGGAGCCCCCAGAAAGACCGAAGCCAAAATCTGCAAAGTCAGGATCGTGTTCAAAGCCCTTGTCTTGTCAAACTCTTGTAAGCCTTAAAATGGGTGTGTGTGTGTGTGTAAAACCCAGAATGTTCCAGAATGTTTCAAAAGAGAAGCACTGTGTTCAAATCAACCTTGACCTCATGACGTTTCAATCAGTGATGGGGTTTCCATGTGATGGGACTGGTCCCATGAGAGTGTTGACGCTACTCAGATATTCCTACCTGGCGGGGGTGGGGGCTCAGCGACAAAGCTTTCCTTGAATGTGAGAGGCCTGGATTCCACCCCCCAGTGCCAGGGGGAAGAAAGGGAAGGAGGTGAGAAGATGGTGCTGCAGTTGCTAGGGAGGCTGAGGCAGGAGATTGCAAGTCTTGGGAGTTAGTAAGAGCTTGTCTCAAAATACAAAGTATGAAAAGGACTGGGGGCTAGGTTTGGTGGCATACGTCTGTAATTCCAGGACTAGGAGGCGGAGGCAGAAGATCTCTGCTCAGGGACCCTGGGATACATGAGACTGACAAAATGAGAGGCAGAGGCAGAGGTGTGGCTCTGTGGTAGAGCACCTGCCTAGCTCACACGGGCCCTAAACTCAATTCTTTGTATTGCAAGAATCAACTTCCTTTAACCCAGTGACTCCTTAGTCCTCGTCACGTGTGACTTGCATGTTTGTGGTGACACTGGTGCATACGAGCTACACTGTTCATACACTGTCACTTAGCACCAGTAATAACCTACTCTGCTTCTGGTTTGCACGTTTACTGTATATGTCGACTTCCTGTCAGGATCACAGACTGCTCGAGATAACCAAGATTTGAAGAAGAAAGGTTTATTTGAGCTCACAGTTTTGGAAGTTTCTCTGATGAGACAGGAGAAGGTGAATCAAGATCAGGCCTCTCACAGCAACTGGGAAGGGGGCAAAGGGAAGGAGAGGGCAGTGAGAGACAGGAAGAGGAAGAGGAAGAGGTGGCATTCGGCAATTCCCAGTGACCACATCTCTGCCAACCTGCAGATCGGCTCTCCCACTTGGTGAGATCCCAGCCCTAGCCATCAGCTTCCCAGTTCTTTGGCCAGATGTAGGATCAATGTGAATGGAAAAGTAGATGGGAAAATGCCATGGTGCTGGTGGGCAGGGCCAGCCTCCTGGGAGAAGATCCCTACAGTGTACAGGGACTCAGAATTCACACCACCTCCCTTCGCCCTGCATCTCAGAGCACCAGGCTGCTACGTCTGCAGTTGGGCCTGCTTATGTGCATGGGCACCACCTCTGCCAGTTCAACCACCAGAAGTTAAAAGTGTCATCAACATAAATCATAGCTCTGGCTGGATGGTGGCTGCGCTCGCCTTTAATCCCAGCACTCAGAAGGCAGAAACAGGCAGATCTCTGTGAGTTTGAGGCCAGCCTGGTCTACAGAGTGAGTTCCAGGACAGGCCCCAGAGCTATAGAGAACCCCCCCCCAAAAAAAAAGAAGAAAAAAAAACCTTCGCTCTGGCCCCAGCAAGATGGCTCCATGGGTAAAGGCGCTTGTTGCCAAACCTAATGACCTGAGGTCATTTCCTGGGAGGTAAATGGTGGTAGGAGAGAACCAACTCCTGCAAGGTGTCCTGCACACACACACACGCACGCACACGCACACACACACACACCACCTACTGCCTATCTGGAGTGTGAGCCAGTCTCTGAGCCTCCTCGGTGCTCAGTGGAGTATATGTCCCTACCACATCCTTCCCAGGGACAGGGACAGGGTTTGTCCTCTGCTCTAACTTCTCATGCGTGATCCATCTTCATCTGTAGCTCTTGCACCTGTGTTTTTACTCTCCCCTTTTTACAGAACTAATTCTCCCAGAATCCCACTGGGCCAGGCTTTAGATGCAGCCTGTCTCTGGGTGCTACCATTTTTGTTAAGTTTTGTGGTTCTGATAGTCCAGTCACCAGGCATTGCTTGTCTGGGCCAAGCACTATCTCTGAGCTGCACCCCCAGGCCGGAACACTGTCTCTGAGCTACACCCCCAGGCCGGAACACTGTCTCTGAGCTAACCCCCAGGACGGAGCACTGTCTCTGAGCTGCACCCCCAGGCCAGAGCACTGTCTCTGAGCTACATCCCCAGGCCGGAGCACTGTCTCTGAGCTACACCCCAACCCTCTTTTTACTTTTTTCTCTGAAACAAGTAGGATTTCATCAAGTCACCCTGGTTGGCCTTGAACTCACTCTTGCTCAGTCAGCCTTTGAACTTGGGATCCTCCTGCCTCCAATTCCCAAATATGAGTAGCTGAGGTTATGGGCCTGGACCACCAGTCCCAGCTCAGGGACCATGTCACCATCAGCCTGACCCTGAAGGGCCTTCACTTCCTGGTAGTCTCCCACCTTGTGATCAATTCCTGCTGACCACATGGCAGTGGCTCCCCACAGAACAGGACCATCATGTGTGAATTTAAAGGGGGTTGTGGGCCTTGTGGGGAGACGGGAGAGTTGCTTGTTTGGGGTGCAGGAATAATGCTTGAAGTAAGCAGGAAGAGAGTGCTGAAGTAACCATGAAAGGCTGGGACAAGTGAGAATGCTGTGCTCAGCGAGCCTTTGGCTAACAGGCCTAAAGGGAAGGGCTGGGGAATTATTTTTTGCTAACCCAAGAACTAAAGCAGCTCGCGCTGACAGTGCTTCTCGGGGCGAGATGCACACCTCTCTTCTTCCCCTCCCCACTTTCTGATCTGCACTTTGCTGACTCACCCCGTGGAGCTGGAAGGAGGAGGAAGCCAGACTGGCTCATTGACCGTTTTTTTTCCCCTCCCTTTAGTGACTCAGCTGTGATTCACGTTTTAATTAATTGGGGAGGGGGGCTGCTGGGTCCGAGGACAGTCTACCCCATCTCACCTTACCCTACAGGGTACAAGAATCAGACCTGAAGAAGTGGGTGCCCTGAATGTACCTGAATCCCAAGCTCTCCTGATTCTGGGTCCCCACTGGGACTCCAAGAACCGGGACAAGTGAATATGAGCCAAGACCTGCAGTTTGGAAAGTTAGTCTGAGGTCAGGATAGAACCAGGCCGGAGCTCTCCTGGGACAGCTAAGGATCATGGGAAGGTGCTGTCATTTCCTGGGCAGCTCTTTGGCTAGCAGCTGGGGCCCTCTTCAGGCCTCTGGTGGAAACATGTCAGAGCCAATCACAGGCAGCTTTGCTCAGAGAAAGAGAAAAGTCACATTTGGCAGCCTCCTGGGCCTGCTCAGCACTTTTCCTGAGCAATCAAGTGTAAGCCTCATTCCTTATACCAAAAGGAATGCTTTTTATATCTTTCTCAGTCCTCCCTAGAAGGAAACTGAGGCTGGGTTTCCAGGGGAGACATTTAAGAAATAATTGGGAGGGAAAGGCCCGGGGAGACGGCTCATTTGGTAACATGCTTGCTGAATAACCATGAGGATCTGAGTTGCAGCTTGCCCATATGTAGATGACCGTGGGGGTGGGGGGGGTGTGAGCGTGTGTGCAACTGTACATATGTGCATTTGCCAGCGCATGCAGGTCTGGAGGGGCCTCAGGCTTGGCCCCTTTTCCCACAGAGCCCACTGCTGTGTAGTGGGTGGGTCATATTCCACTGTGCATAAAAACACATTTCCAAAAGGACTGTTCTAGATTCACAGCAGTTTTCTTAGTACCGAGGTAGGGCCCAGGCTCCTTCGTCATTTTGGCTCCTCATCTCCAGCCCACAGCTCCCATCTCCCTGTCCCTCTGGGGAAGATACAGGCATAGGAAGGAGAAGTATTTGTGTTCTGAACAGAAAACAGTCCACGAGACACCCCACCATGCTGCCAGCAATGCCAGCTGAGCATGCAGGAAGTGGTGGAAGGCCTGGCCTCTGGCCAGGTCCTCCCCGAGGCGCCCACTGTTCACCTCAGCCACTTCTCAGGGGGAGCTGAGTTTTCAGGTTCCCCACAGAAAATGAGCCAGTCTGTGGGAAATCTGCAGTCTATTGAGGGAAGGGAATTCTCTGTTTTTGTTATATTTGTTTATTTTGTGTGTATGTGTGTGCATATGTGTGTGCATGTACTTCCATCTGTACTTGTGTCCAGAGGTCAGAGGATAACTTGCAGGAGTTCTCTCTTTCTACCATCTGGGTCCTGGGCATTGCACTCAGGTCACCAGGCTGGGCAGCAAGAGCATTTACCTGCTGAGCTGTCATGCCAGCCCAGGGAGGGTTTTAGTGTAAACACTTGGTGGAGAAATAGACACCCGTGCACACGTATAAAGGACAGTTGTACACCTGGAGGGTATTTTGGTGGCCTTTGATGTTACATTGTTGAAAGGATTTAAATATCTTAGTGTCCTTTTTGCATCTACGGAGTTCTTCTTGAGTAATGTGGTTTGTGAGGGCCAGTGGCTAAGACCACTCAGTAAAATCATACATCAAAGAACACCCAGGGGCTCTGGATTAGTCAGGGCTCTCTAGAGGAACAGAACTTAGAGAATGTGTGTGTGTGTAGAAAGGGGATTTATTAGAATAGCTTTCAGGCTGTGGTCCAACTAATCCAACAATGTCTATCAGTGAAGGGAAGGTTCAAGAGTCCAGAAGTTGTTCAGGCCACGAGGCTGGGTGTCTCAGCTAGTCTTCAGTATACACTGGAATCCCGAAGAAGTAGGCTTTAATGCCAGTGAAGGAATGGACTTGCTATTGACAGTGAGAACAAGCAGGCAGAGAGAGAGCAGGCTTCCTTCTTCCATGCCCTTTATATAGGCTGCCAGCTGAAGGTGTGGCCCAGACTAGAGATGGCTCTTCCCTCCTCAAAAGACCTGAACTAGAGGGGGATCTTTCCACTTCAACTGATTTAATTAATAAAAAATCCTTCACAGGTGTGCCCAGCCATTTTTAGGTTTTAGTTAATTCCAGATGTAGTCAAGTTGACAACCAAGAGCAGCTATCACAGGCTGCCTCCTACCCACAGGTCAAGGCACGTTTTCACTCTGAACATGGTTCTCATATGTGTATGTATGTACGTACGTATGTATGTATATTCATTTTTAATTATATGTGTGTATTTGGTAACACGCATGTGAGGGCAGGGGCCTGTGGAGGCCAGAAGAGGACATCGAATCCTCTAGATCAGGAGTTGCAGACAATTGTGAGTTGATATAGCGGTGATGGGAACCCAGCTCAGGTCCTCTGCAGGAGCAGTGAGCACTCTTAGCCTCTGAGCTGTCTCTCCAGCCCTGAACATGGCTCTTAATCTCCTGGTGAGATTCTCAGAAATGTAGGCATTTACAGGTGAAAAGAGAGCAAAGTTCATTACATGTGCTTTAACCTTAAGCAGGGTTCCTGTCGCTCTCACTTATTTGAGAAAGAGGGCCAATCACTGAGTGTGTGTGTGTGTGTGTGTGTGTGTGTGTGTGGTGGTGGTGGTGGTGGTGGTGGTGGTGGTGGTGGTGGTCCCCCTGAGGAGGCTCACTGGCTAGCTGGTCTGGCCAGTCACTGAGAGAGAGAGAGAGATAGAGAGAGAGAGTATGTGCGTGTGGTCATGGAGCTTGGCCTCAGGCACCTTTATCCTCTGAACCATCATGTTGTATCGGGTGTTGATTCTTTTTCTTTTTCTCCCCCCAGTGCTTTTCTTCATCTCTCATACATTAACATCCAGACTTCAGTTACGCCTCCCTCCACTCTTCCTAGCCTCTCCCCTGACCTCCCCTCTCCCCCAGATCCACTCCTCTTTCATTCCCCTTCAAACAAAAACAAAAAAAAAAAAAAAAAAAAAACAAAAAACAAACAAACAAAAAAAGAGCAGACCTCCCTTTCAGGTGTCAATTCTTAACTCTCAGAGACTAAAAGCAGGTTCTGGAGTGAGAGGTCCCTGTCTCAGGCCCATGTCACCTCTTTGTACACCCTTCCAGACCATTTCTAAGAAACACCACTTTCTACCTCCTCCTCTGTGTCTTGTGCCTCCTGTCTGCAGACTTGCTCTTGGCTTAATGAGGCAAAGTGGCAGATCATCTGTGCCCCAGAGGTGGAGACCTAAGAATCCAGCCCGGATTCTCCAGCCTTCAGTCCCCTGCAAGCCCTCAGCAGACTGCAATAGGAGACAGACAAGGCTATCAGGGTCTCTAGAGGGAAACCTTCCAGTCCCCAATTCTGGGGACCCTGTGGAGGTTCAACCCTGCAGGAGGAACTGAGGTCTGCGAGTGGGGAAGCAGTGCCCATCCCTTGATGTTCTCTTAGTACCTCCCCTAGCCAGATATAAACCAAAGATGCCATTCCAGGACCTACCCAGCCAGGAGCCAAAGCAAAGCATTCTGGGAATATAGTCCAGACACTTTCTGTATACAAACCCAAGATTTGAATCAGAGATGTAGTCCCGGCACCTACCTTTAGGCAAACCCAAGCAGGAAGCAAAGTATTGTGAGGTTTGTAGTTCGCATGGTTCCACCACCCGGAGCACAGCTGACTGGAGGATGGATGTGGGGAGTCACCCCCACACACCAGCTATGAAAAACAGAATTCACTAAATGGAACTGCAGAGTTGATGCTACATCCATTGCTCCATGATGACCAAATACCCAAGGTGGGGCAATTTCTAGAGACAGGAGATTCTTCAGTTCACAGCTGGGGAGTCCCAAGGGCAGGGTACACCATCCGCTGGGCTAGGCCTCCCTGAGAACTCTGCATGGTTGGGTTGCACCATAGTAAGGGTGTGGATGGGAAGAGATTGTATGCAGACAGGGACAAGAGAAATTCCTGGTCTTGCTGTTTTATGCATCCCTTTTGGAAAAATTAAGGACTGTCCAATGAGAACTATGACCTCCCACTAGGCTCTGCCTTTTAAAGGTCCCTTCACCTCCAGTATCCCATCCCTAATGTGAGGGTGTTCGTGAGACAGACTCCGTGGGACCATGGCCTACATGGCGGACTGTGAGAAGGAACTGCTATAAAGCCTCCACTGTATCCAGGCAGGAAACAAAAGCTAAGGCCAGGAGGTGCAGGACAACGAGTCTGAGGGACCACAGGGACTGTCTTCTTCCCTGAGGACAGCTTCTCTCCACACCTGCTGCAACTCTGGCCACCCTTAGCTACTTCAGAACCTCCGCAGCAACCAGGCTCTCCCCACGTGTGTCGTTAAGTGTTGTTGGGCACAGTGATGGACACAGGCTTCTTTCCACTTCCTGGGGACTGTTTTCTACTTCTCCCTCTGTTCTGGGGTGTTGTCTATTTTACTCTTTTGTGGGCCCACTACCCAGCTCCCAAATAAATCACACACATAGGCTTATTCTTAGTTATAAATGCCCGGCCTTACCTTAACTTGTTTCTAGCCAGCTTTTCTTAACTTAAATTACCCCATCTACCTTTTGTCTCTGGCCTTTTCCTTTTCTTCTGTAGATCTTATTTTCACTTTTACTCCATGGCTGGCTGGGTGGCTAGCCCCTGATGTCCTCCTCTTTCAGAGTTCTCCTTCTATTTATCATCTCTGCCCTCCAGCCCCACCTATCCTTGCTTTTGCCTCGCTATTGGCTGTTCAGCTATTATAGGTTTTTAGACAAGCAAAGTAATACAGCTTCACAGAGTTAGGCAAATGCAACACAAACAAAAGTAACACACCTTAAAAATAAATTCCCCAACAGTTCTATCCCAGAGCAATCCACACGTACTTTCTCCTACTCTGGAAAAGGCCACAGCGGGCAGGCGGCCCTCCCTCTCTGCACAGCATCCCCTCAGGTGACATCTTCACTGGATGGAATAGTTGGAGTCACCCATTGCTGGCATAAGGTCTGTGGGAGGGTACACACACCCTGAAAACACTTCCATCCTACGGAACGGACTTTAGTGTCTGTAACTAGCCCCTTCAGGATACCAAGGAAGAATTATACTTAGAGAGGGGCTGAAGAGACGGCTCCATGGTTAAGAAATATACTGCTTCTGTAGAGGATGCGAGCTCTGTTAGAGTTCCGCTCCCAGCGCCAGTGGCAGGCAGCTCACAGCCCTCTGTAACACCAGCTCCAGAGGATCCAGTGCCCTCTTCTGGCTGCCAACAGTGTTGAACACACAAACACTAATAAGTAATGTAATACTGTATACTATATAATAAAATAAAACTTTAAAACAAAACAAACAAAAAGAATTCCATGAGAGAGCTGGATGTGGCAGCACACACCTATCTATAATCCCAGCACTCAGAAGGCAAGGCAGAGATGGAGAGTCTTGGGTTAGCCTGGTTTCAACAATAACAGAGAGAGAGTGAGAGACTGAAAGAAGGAGGAGGAGGAGGAAGAAGAGGGGGAACAGGAGGAGGAGGAGTGAGCATTGCATCAGAGCCCGTCTGAACTGTGTATCAGCTTTGTGAGTTGGATTTGACCTCTCTGTCTTTAAACTAGAGCAAATGACTGAACTTGTCTCGTAGGGTCATCTTGGAGGCTGGTCTGTAGCTCAATACATGTCAGCTACGAATTCAATTTATTCATTTTTTTCAAGACATGGTTTCTCTGTGTAGCTTTGACTGCCCTGAACTCACTTTGTAGACCAGGCTGGTCTCGAACTCACAGAGATCCGCCTGCCTCTGCCTCCTTAGTGCTGGAATTAAGGTCATGTGCCACCACCACCTGGCTCAATTTATTTTTTTAGCCTCATGTTGGAGTACATATATCTTAGAGGTACAGCGTGAACAGTTTCATCTGCCTGGGTGAATGTCTGCAGTTTCCAGACCCCAGCCCCACCCCATGCCTTTTCGGTCTCTCTGATGTCATCCTGACACCTAGCAGGCAGCACACAGGTTGAGCTTGGTTTTGAACTCAAGTTCAGGGATCAGACAGTTGTCCACTGACCTTGTATGTGAGACAGTCATCCCTGCCATTGGCATCTGTCATCACTTCTCAGGCTGTGGGGACCAGACGACCTGCCTGTACATATTGTCACTGTGGGCATCTGGAGACTTGGCCCAGTATGGGCTGTAGCAGAGAAGGCTGCTGTATTCAGTGACCTGTGACCACTGTGCCCCCTCCTAGGAAACCCCAAGGGGAGGATTGCAGGGTCGTGGGGTGCAGGACAGTTGCTTCCAGAAACAGACTGATTTTTCTAAGCAGTCAGCCCAGCTTAGACCCCCACTAGCCATGACTTGGCTTTTGCTCTGCTCTTGGGAGGGTTTTGTTCAGTTTGTCTTGTTGTCATTGGTGTTTTGTTTTGCTTTGACACAGAGTCTCAGGGAACCCAGGCTAGCCTCGAACTTTCTCCCCAGGTCATCCCTCAGGCACCAGCCACCTCTTCTGAGACAGTCTCACCGGCCTCAAACTTCGTGATTCTTAGGCTGGCCATCCGGCATGCAGCTCAGTGGCCTCCTCGGCCTGTCGATCCCAGTTCTGGGATCACAGGCACACACTATCACACCTGGCTTTCTAGATGTGTGCTGGGGATGCAAAATCAAGTCCTCTTGCTTTTTTGGGAAGCCCTTCCTCATCTAAGCTATTCCCCAGAACTTGCTTTTTCTTTTCTCAGTCTGGCTTTCATTATGTAATTGAGGCTTGGTTTGAATTTACAAATCCTCCTGCCTTGGCCTAGAGGGCTGGGATTACTGCACAGTGGGCTCTTTCAATTTTTACAAGGGATGGAAGACACTTGCATGTGCTTGCGAGCTACTACACTGACTTGGCAGTGGAGGATGAGGGATGGTGGGCATCCCGTTTCTGTGGGCATCACTGTGTGCGTGTCAAATGTCTATGAATATAGTTGTCCATTTCTTTCTCTTTTCCCTTTTTGGGGGGTTATGTGCTTGAGACCGGGTCTCACTCTGCAGCTCATGCCTGATTTGAGCTCCTGTTCCCCTCACTCGGTGTCTCCTATGGTGAGGAGGCTGGTACTACACTCAATACCTATCCCTCTCATTGAGTTTCCCTCCATACTACATCCCCTATGGGTTTCTGGTCCCTATTGATTCTGCCCTTTGTGTGGAAAGTACCCAACCCCATACCTGCCTGCTCACAACACTGTCTCCCTCCTCCCCCCTTACCAGACTCCCCAGACCCCTGTGACCCTACTCACTTCACCCTTACTCTGCAATCTAGGCAACCCCAGCTGCTTCTCAACCCCTGCCCCTTCTTAAGAAAACCCCATAGCCTGAGAGATTCAGGAACTGGCCCACAGAAACAAGACCTTTGGTTCACCTCGTTAATTTAAAAGACGAAGAGAGAGAAGTGCTCCCTGCATGTGGGTGCAGTGCTCAGGAGAAGGTGGATAAGCAGTTGGAGCTGCCTCGGGTGAGGCAGAGGAGCAAGGACAGGACCCCATGGCACAGGGACTCTCAAAAGTACAAGCTCTGCACCCGAATGATGACACAGCCCTGTCATCCCACCCCTTGGGAGACTGAGGCTGGAGCATCATGAGTGCACAGCCTGTGTGTCTTTGGGATAATGACTTAGCCCCTCTGTGCCTCCATTGCTTCATCACTTGTATGGAGAGAGTCACCGCTAGGAGGCTGTTACAGGTTCTGAGTGACCCCACTTTTATTCATCATTTGGATAGCAGTTGGCATGAGATTAGAGGGAGAAGCACTGTCTAGATTGGTGGGGGCACTGACAGGGTGTTAAGAGGGAGCACCCACACACCCACGTCACGGCATACGTTTATACTGGCCCACGGGCTTGGATGTAAATGAATGATGGGCTGCGAGGTGACTCTGGATGAAGACACTTGCCACCTTTATTGGGGACCTGGGTTCATGGGCTGCGAGGTGACTCTGGATAAAGACACCACCTTTTTTGGGAACCTGGGTTCAGTCCCCAGGTCCCACCTGATGGAAGGAGAAAACCACTCCCAAAATTTGTCTTCTGATCCCAATACACGCGAGTGACACACGCATGTGCACAAGTACACATCAGACACATACACACCGTAATAATAAAATGAGACTTTAATACAGTTCAAAACTCAGCCCTTCATTTGCCACAGTTCCAGTACTCACTGCGAAAAGTTGTCCCTCCATATCCAGAGGGTACTGACTCCAGGGAACCCTGTGATGCTGGAATCCTTCATATGACATTCTGAAGTGCTCACATAGGACTACGCACATCCTCCCGCAGATGTCCAGTCAGCCTTAGAGGAGGCCCAACACCTGACTATGTCACTTCATCGCCCAGGCTATACGCATGCCTTCGTGCTTTGTAAAATAGTTTCCAACCCCAGGTGAGGAGAGCTGCGGCCTGAAACCCGGGGATGCAGAAAATCCACTGTGCTTGGTGGATTTAGGTCCAGGCCTCCTCTCCAGGAGCTGAGGAGCACTGTGGCCACATGGCCCTCTGCAGAGCATGCCCAGGGACTCCCAGTGTCCACAAAGGGTCTACCCTTCAAGCTTGACAAAGATACCTGCAGGACCCAAGCCCAGTGAGAGCCCCAAACATTCTGTCCATCAGCTCCTCCTAGATGGCACTTCAAGCATGGTTCTGGGCGGAACCAGTCTGTGGCACGTGACAGCTAACTTCATCCTGTGCATATCAGTTACAAATATATGCTGTCAGAGGGCAGCACGTGATTGTGCAAGGACACATTCCAGCAAGACCAAATTAAACTCAGCATTGATTGCCTAACAAGACAGAAATATAAAAATAGAGTAGGAAGGGCTAAGAGCATGGCTCAGCAATAGAGGGCCAGCCTTGTCTCCACCAGTGAGGGGCTGGGGCGTAGCTCAGCAATAGAGGGCCAGCCTTGTCTCCACCAGTGAGGGGCTGGGGCGTAGCTCAGCAATAGAGGGCCAGCCTTGTCTCCACCAGTGAGGGGCTGGGGCGTAGCTCAGCAATAGAGGGCCAGCCTTGTCTCCACCAGTGAGGGGCTGGAGTGTAGCTCAGCAATAGAGGGCCAGCCTTGTCTCCCCCAGTGAGGGGCTGGGGTGTGGCTCAGCAATAGAGGGCCAGCCTAGAGTCCCCAGTGAGGGGCTTGAGGATGTGGCCTGTATGGCGACACTCTGGATTTCCGTCCTCCCAATACTGCAAAATCTAATAACCTTAAAAACTTGACTAGGGGCTAACATGCAACAGACATGTGGGTGAATGCCCTGTTCAGACACAAGGTGAAGCTGCTCTCTGAGCCCATCCACCTGATGAGTTTGACTCTGAAGGTTTTAGTAAAGGGATCGCCAAGACAGTCCTCCCGAGAGGAGAAAAGGCCAGGCGTCCCCATCCATCTGCACTACTACAGTCTGCTCCCTGAGGGGAAACATAAGGGAGAAAGAAGTTCAGGCTGAAGGCTCAGAAACCCAAGGCCAGTTGGCTCTCCACGCACAAGGTGACACTCTTGCTGGCTTCATCCTCACAGGACAGAGGGTGGAGAGTTCCTCTTCACCAGTTCTCTTTTGACATGGTCTCACTCTGTAGCCTTGTCTGGCCCAGAACTCAGAGATCACCAGCCTCGGTCCCCCCAAATGCTGGTATTAAACGCATGTGCCACACACTCCATTCACTATTGAACTCTTCGTGAGCACCTCTCTATCCATTGAGGTGCTTTCTTCCTGGCTTAAGCCCCATTCCAGGGGAGAGTAGGGTCCCACAGGCATATTGGAGGAGCCCGTGGGTCCTCCGAATACCAGCAAGTGGATTTGTCCAACTCAGGAGCAGCCAGACAACCCGATGAGCGGGAAACAGCCATGCTCCCAGACTTCACCTCCAGTGCTGGGACTGAGTCTAAGAAGCAGGTGCCTCGTGTGAGCTGGGGTAGGGAGCCACAAAAGCTCTTGTCAGTTCCACAACTTTCCACACTCAGTCTGTTTTGCCCCATTTCTCAGCCTTCAGCCTCACTGCCCACCCCAAGCTCCAACGCCAAAACCTTGTCATGTGCTCCTCGCCTCATTCACACGCATATGATAATTACCGCCTCTCTTCATACTTATTGATGGGGCTGAGGACGTGGCATACAAGCATGAGGTCTGGAGTTCCGATCCCCAGAACTCATGTGAACGCCAGGTGTGCCAGAGACAGTGCATTAGTAATAACACGGAAGAGAGATGCACGATGACCTCAGCCTCTGGCCTCCCCCTGCATACACACCACATGCAGGGGGAACATGGAAGTACACACTTGCATCCCACTTCCAACCAGCGGAGAACAGCTGCAGCCTGATGGAAGCAAACTCCAAAAGAATCTGGCCACAAATAAGAGATTGAACCAGGCGAGGATGAGGGCGGCACGTTCCAGAGACTGTTCCATCTATAGAGGAAGTATTGTCACCATCTCCATTTCACTCAGGAAACTGAGGCACAGAGAGCTGAGGTGAGTTGCCCAAGGCCACACAACTCGTGTTTAGAAGAATTTGCATTTGGACCCTTTGAGCCCTTCATTGCAGAAAGTGGAGGCTGCTTAGTTGTGGGGTTGGGTCTATGCTCAGTCACACCTGTAGAGGTTTTCCTATACCTGCTCTTTCCTCGCTGTCAGGATTTTCTTAGTTCCTCTACGGCCAAGAGCCATTCCAAGATGTCTCCCAGCCGTTGTACGTAGGCACAAAGAAATCAGCCTCAAACAGGAAGAGGAGGGGCTGTTTCCTGTCATTTGACTCTTTCCCAGGAGAAACCCTTTCCCAGAATTCCCCAGCAAACTAACATGGGGTCTGGTACGCAAGTAGCTAGGTCATGAGACCAATACTCCCAAAGCAAGGCATCTAGGGAAAGAATTCCCCTCAGGCTTTGCTGGGAGGCACACTCGCCACTAATGGAGGGTGGGAAGTATCTGTTGAAAAGAGAACGGTTCATGTCATCTACAATTCTTTGCTTTAAAATCCTTAGCCTCCCATCTCTTCTAGAAGGGTCTCTGTTGCCTCCGTAGCATGTTCCTTTACTTCTCCATCATCCGTGTATTCAACAAACGTTCATTGAATGCCTAATGTGCACCAGACATAACTTTAGGTGCTGACAGGCACCCCGTCCTCCCAGGGTGGCTGTGCCGAAGCACCGTGGACTGATGTAATTTTCTGTGGTAAAGGGAAGGCTCATGTGCCCATGTGTAGCTGTGGGTGCTTCACACACAACCACTGTAGCTGATTTTTCGTAATAACGAAACAGTAAAATGAAGCTCTGTCACCTGTGGGCAGCCCAGGTCCTGGAATCCAAGGGGCCTGCCATTGGTCTCCTTCCAGGATGTGTAGATGCATGTATCCAGAGACCAGAGAGATGGCTCAACAATTAAGAATGCTGGCTTTGGGGCTGGAGAGATGGCTCAGTGGTTAAGAGCATTGCCTGCTCTTCCAAAGGTCCTGAGTTTGATTCCCAGCGACCATCTGTAATGAGGTCTGGTGCCCTCTTCTGGCCTACAGGCATACACACAGACAGAATATTGTATACATAATAAATAAATAAATATTTAAGAAAAAAGAATGCTGGCTTCTCTTGCAGAGGACCCAGGTTCGATCCCTAGCACCCACATTGAAGAGCTCGCAAATGCCTGTAACTCTCCTGGAGAACCAGTGCCCTCTTCCTGCTTCAACAGGCAACTGCACTACGTGCCTATACTGTCAAGCATACACACATACACGTGATTAAAAAGAAAATAAATCTTAAATAAATACATACACTGTAGTCTGGCCTGAGGGCTGTCTCTTCTCACATCAGTTAGAAACCTGGTGTGTGTGTGGGGGGGGGGTGTCTGCCCTGTCCCGTGTCCTGTTGGCACCGCTCTGTGGTGACCAGCTTCTAAAATGTGCTTGCCCTTGGCCCTCAGGGCTGTCGCCGTCCTCCATGTGGGCTGCTGTCGCCGTCCTCCACGTGGCTTCTCCCCCCCTTTGCACCGTGACTGCCCCGTGGTCATCCTGCAGTGTCCTTCTGAGAGGTGTGATTGGCAGCCTTCACCGCACCTGCTGCCTACTGAGTGTTCCTCCTCCAGGTGTCCCTTACCCACTGCACCCATCTTCTCGGGGACCCTAGGTTGCCTGTCACCCTGCTGTGTGTCATGCTGTACCACTCACCTACCAGATATTTAGGAAGCATGAGGTACTGCGGGCACTGCCAGAGGAAAGGTGACCGTCCTCTTAGGGCTGGCGCTGAGGAGTGACGAGCAGAAGCAGCGCATGGGGGGTGCTGATCTGGGCGCACATCTGAATTTGGACCAGAAGGATTTGAAGTGCAGCTTGGTGAAGGAGAAGAGAGGCTGGGGAGTCACACTGTCCCTGATGCCTGAACGAGAAGACATTTGGGAGAGAGTATTCAGTGAGGGCAGCAAGAGCCCAGTCAAGCAAGCGCTCATAACTATGGTAGGGTTTCCATTTTCTTGCAAGTTTCATGGAAGCTACTGGAAATTTTTGTTTGGTTGGTTGCTTAACTGTTTTGTTTTGTTTTTTGTTTTTAAGGCAGGATCTCACTAAGCAGACCAGCCTTGCCTGGAACTTACAGAGATCCACCTGCCTCTGCCTCCCGAATGCTGGGATTAAAGATGAGACCACAGTGCCTGGCACTACTGGAGGCTTTTAGCTTAGGTATTTCTAACTCAGCATGCCCACCCTGAGTCCTGATACCCTGTGAACCTCCTCCTTCCTACCTCTCCCCATCTCTGTTGGCACCAGCTCTTTGACCCACACCAAACCCTGGAGTCACCTTAGTGCCCCCCTTTCCCACACAATGCTTACTTCCTCATTGGATGCAGAGGGCAGCGGGTGAGGCCACTCCTCCCCTCCACCAGCCTCTCTGCTCAGTTGTTCACTGTGGCCTCTAGGGTGCTCCCTGAAAGCCTGGTAGCTAAGTTTCTGTTGATCAAACAAATGAGTGTCTTTTCCCTTCCACCATGACCCCTTCCCCATGCAAACAGTCCCTTGAGAGTCAAGTCCTGTGGGGTGAGGACCTGAGGCTGTGTCTACACCTGTGGTTCTGAGTTTGAGTTTCTTCTGGGTGTGACTCAGATCTCTGTGAGTCTTGGCATCTTCCTCTGTCAAATGGGACGTGAGTGGCTGCCGGCCTCGGATGCAGGCCGGATGCAGCGCACCCAGGCAAGCTCCCTGGTGCATAGCGTTAATGGCAGCTATATATAACCCAAGGCCTCCTTTGTACTCCCACTGCCTCTGTCCTACTTCTAGCCCTCATTACGCCGGCTGGCCTCACAGCTCTTTCCTGACTCAGGCTTCATTGCCACCAATCTGTCCTCTCAGGTGTCCAGCTTGCCCTCCCCTTGCCAACCCTAATCATGTCCCTCCTCTGCTCCACAGCCTTCCGTGACTCCCAGTGTTGCCTCCAGCTAAGGCCTCACTGTGAGCACATTCGGGGCGGCCTGAAGCCTGAGTGTCTAAGCCTGTGCCCTGGACTTGAGCTCCTTGGCGCTGTGCCACAGAGGAACTTGAACCTGTGCTGCGTTCCTGGATCAGTTTCATGCCCAGCGTCATCCCTGCCCGTGCCCAGCTTTCTTCACCAGTCCCCCAACTCCCAAGCTCTGACCTTGCCCCCACCCTGCTATTTGTTTTAGTCCAAGGGTAGCCTTGAACTCCTTTTGTGTCTTGTTCAGGGAGGCTGAAGCAGAATCAATAAGAAGACCGGGAGTGAGAGGGGGTGGGGCCAATGGTTCAGGGCTTTGAGGATCATGAGGAGGACTTCAGCTTTTGCTGTGGAAGGTGGGAGCAGGCAGGAGACATGACTGCTGCAGTGGCTTGTGCTTGTGGTCTCAACACCTGGGAGGCTGAAGCAGAAAGATCACAGGTTTAAAGCGAGTTTGGGGTACAAAGCGAGAGTGTCTCAAAGAGCCGAGAGCTGGAGGTGTGTCTCAATGGCAGGGTGCTTGCTCTGCACGGCTGGGCCTTGGCTCCCGGCCTCAGTACTACAAATGATAATAAGTAATAATAATTTAGAGCTGGGGAATGTAGCTTAGAGGCAGTGTTTGTAGCTGAGAATGGTGGTTCATTTCAGTTTTTATGTTGTTGGTTTGGCTTTTCAAAACATGGTTTCTTGGTAGCCATGGAGCCAAGTCCTGGAACTCACTCTGTAGACCAGGCTGGCCTCTAACTCACAGAAATCCTCCTGCCTCTTCCACCCAAGTGCTGGGATTAGAGGTGTGCGCCACCACTCCCCAGCTGGTGGTTCACACCAGTTATCCCAGCACTCAAGAAATTGAGGCAGGAGAATTGCCCCACTTCCAGAACCAACATGGGCTACAAAATGAGAACTTGTCTAAAAACAAGATCTGGGTGTAGTGGTGCTTGTCCTTAACCTCAGTGTGTCTAATGCAGCAAAAGGGAAGAGATCGTAAGGATCCGCATCTGAAGGTTGTCCACTGACCTCCACAAGTGGCCTGTGGCAAATGTGTGCCCATACACACACTCCACAGGAGGATTTGCGCAGGTTTGACATAAATGCCACCGCACTTCCTAGAAGGAATGTGATTTCCTGTGTTTCAGTATGGGCTGGGTCATCCTGGAAGCATCCACTGTGGATGACAGAGTGGTTGATCTTTGCATAGAAGATAACTATATTGTAGAATTAATTTCACCTGTTTCATTTTATTTGTTTAATATGGAAAAGTTAAAATTCCCTCTGTAACTTTGGATTCTGCTGGGCAGTGCTGGTCTGTTATCTCCTCCCTCCACTTGGGATGAAAGTCAGGATCTGGTGGATGCTAGACGAACACTCTGCCACTGAGCCCCACCTCTGCCCCTCACTGGGGATTCTAGGCAGGGGCTCTACCCCTGAGCTACACTCCTGCCCCTCACTGAGAAATTCTAAGCAGGGGCTCTACCCTGAGCTACACTCCAATCCCTCACTGGAGAGTCTAGGCAGGGGCTGTACCACTGAGCCATGCCCCCAGCCGAGCCTGGATAAGAACACTGAGCTGACCCCTCCCCAAGCGATAAAGAGCAGTCACCTGTAATGATGTAAATGCCACACTTCCCTTCCGACACTATCCCCAGCCCCAGCGTGCCTTTCTCTCAGCATGCCTCTCCTCAGTACACGTCACTCTGACATTTGATGTGTTTACTGGGTTCTCTCAGCTTCCTCCACACACAGAGACCCATAACTCCTCTGCACACACTGGGCAACAGCTTCAGTCTGCACAGAAAGAGGAAAGTGGAGCTCAGAAATAGAATGGTGCCCGTCAGAGGAAGTCTGAAGATGCCCAAAGAAAACTGCACACTCATAATCCCAACAGTCAGGAGTCTGTGACCTCAGAAGTGCATAGCCCAGGCCAGCCCGAGCTATATGATAAGACACTGTCTTCAAAAAAATGTGTGTGTGTGTGTGTGTGTGTGTGTGTGTGTGTGTGTGTGTGTGTGTGTGGTGGTGGTGGTGGTGGTGGTACGTGCATGTATGTGTGGCATGTTGACTCATGCTTGCAATTCCACACCTGGAAGGCAGAAGCAGGAGGATTTCTGTCAGTTCAAGGACAACCTGGGCTACATAGTAAGTATGCTACATTTCAATACTCTGTCTCAAGTATATGTGTATTTGCTGCACATGGTGGTTCACGCCTCTACTCCTGACACTTTGGAGGCAGAAGCAGAAGGATCTCTATGAGTCTGAGGCCTGTCTGGTCTACATGGTTAGTTCCAGGCCAGCCAAAGCTATACATGAGACAGTGTCTTAATTGTGTGTGTGTGTGTGTGTGTGTGTGTGTGTGTGTGTGTGTGTGTACATGCGTGCGTGTGTGCGTGCACGCACATGCAGACACACTTTCGTGTTTATCATAAATACACCAAGCATGTCTCTTGCTGCCTCTGCACTGCTAGCCAGCCCATGAGCAGCTTGGAATTAGAGGTACTGCACCCTCCCCACGGATACAGATAGGCATCTCACACACAGAAAGACAAAGTCACCACTTATTCTGTAAGAAAGGAACCATTTAGTGTCACTTGACAGGCGATGGAACTGACCTGCTGATGTCCAGTCATCAGCTGGGGACCTCATAGCACCGTCCACCTGCCCGTCCACCTACCACTGACCCTCGCTTTCCTGTCTTACTGTTGCTTTCTCCTGCAGCATCTTGGCCACCGTCGGGACGGAGTTTGACCTACGGACACTGAGGGCGGTTCGTGTGCTGCGGCCACTCAAGCTGGTGTCTGGAATCCCAAGTGCGTGAGTCTCCATCCTTCTAGAAGGGTCTGCTTGGGGGCCCCCACTCCCATCAGGGCAGGCTGCCCCTCAGGGGCTTCCTGGGAATCAGGTCTAGGTTGTCTCCGGAAACAAACCAGAGGCCTCATGCCTTTATTGAGCACCCACAGTCTCCCAGGAGTGTGTTCTGCACATCGTTCCTTCAGCACCCATAACCTATTATATAAACCACAGTCTGCTTCATAGGGTGGACACATAGGCACAGGTGCCTGAATAGTTAGATTAGGGTCACATGAAAAAGAAGGGACTGTGTGTGAGTTAGCAAGTGGAACTCCAAGCCTGGGTGGTGACGCTGTGGTGGCGACTGTTGGCATTCACTGCCTATGAATGGAGCGCTGCAGAAAGAGCCTCCAATGCTCTCACTTTGTCATCGTGCTCACTTGGTGGATACCCATTGCACAGGTGAGAAGAGCAAGGTTCGGAGGAGTCCTCGACAGGGGTCTGTACACATCCCTCACTCTTGTTTTCCACGGATGTCTGGGCTTCACCCCATGGAGAGGGTGCTGCAATGCAGGCTCAGGATTTAGTCCCAAGCCAAATGCATGCAGAGGGCGATTTCTGCCCCACAGTCTCACGTGATAGAAATCAGAAAGCAGCTACTCTGGACAGCTAGGGATAGTTCAGTTGGTAGAATGCTTACCACGCAGGCGTGAGCATCTGAGCTTGGTCACAAAGCAGCCTTGCAGAAAAGCCAGGTGTGGTGGAGCCTGTCTGTAATTCTAGCCCTGGGACTGTGGAGACAGAGGCTCCCTAGAGCTCACAGCCAGATGAGTGCCAAGTTTAGTGAGATTTAAGGAACACACTTGATGTTGACCTCTGCCCCCACATACATGTATGTGCACACACATGGGTGAATAAGTAAGTGCTACGCTGTTCCTGGCAGTTCCACGCATCCAATAGTTTGAACACTGTTCCTTTCCAGAACAGTCTCTGAATTAGGCTCTGCTACCATCAGTGTGTTCAGTGTATTGGCCTCACTGATCAGAGTCACTCCCACCCACATTTAAAGAGGTTTCTCTGCTGTGGCTGGTGTCTCTCAGTAGCAGAGTACTTACCTGGCCATCATGGCTTCTGGCTTCTCCCTTAGCACCATAAGAAAACTTAAAATGAAAATAAAAAGAGAGATTTCTCAGCTGACCACCAGCGTGTTCCTTCTACAGGAAAAGACGCCCATAGCCAGGGTCTGGGTGCCCAGCCAGCTCCTGGGTCCCGTTAGATTAAAAGCAGATGACAAGCTAGTACTAGCAAAAGGCCCTGGTGACTGGGGTGTTAGTCAGCTTCCTGTCACTGTCACATGGTTCCTGAGATGAAGGAGGGAACAAGAAGGTAAAGGCACCGCTGACATGAGCTCCATTCCTGTGACCCACGTGGTGGAAGGAGAGCCCCGACTCCTGCAGGTCATCCTGCGGCCTGCACGTGTTTACTGTGGTGCATGAGCTCACAGGGATGGATGGGTAGATAGATAGGTAGGTAGATAGATAGATGATAGATGGATGGATGGATGATAGGTAGATAGATGATAGATAGGTAGGTAGATAGATGATGGATGAATGGATAGATGATAGATAGATAGATAGATAGATAGATAGATAGATAGATAGATAGATAGATAGATAGATAGATAGATAGATAGATAGATGTTAAAAGGGAGAACACTGGCTGTTCTTCCAGAGGATCCAGGTTCAATTCCCAACACCCACCTGTCAGCTTACAATTATCTGTGCCTCCAGTGTCCTCTCCTGTCCTCCAAAGACACTGCCCCTGATACACCCACAAACATGCAAAATCCATAAAATAAAAGCAAATGAAAAAAATTTAAAAAAAAACACAAAGAAGAATGGTTTGTTTTTGTTTTTGTTCCAATCAGGAGGTTCTAAGCCTTAGTCATGCCCCCTTCCTTTGGGCTTGTGGCCCAACAGCACATTAGTGAGACCACATAGTCAGTGGTTTACCCCATGGCAGCCAGAAAAGCAAAAGCCTTACACACAGTGACAGCATCCTTCCACGAAGCCCCACCCCTTAAAGTTCTACATCCCCGTTACTCCACAGGCTGGGAACTAAGACTTTAACCAGTGACCTTTGGGTGAGAGAGTGTGTGTTAATCAGCCCTGTGTAACGATAACAGAACACCCACAATAATCAACTTAGAAGAAAGAAAGGTTTGCCTGCATCAGGATTGGTTTCAGCCTGTGTTCTCTCTGCCCAGTTATGTTAGGCCTGCGGTGAAGCCACCCGTCATGGTGGGAGTACAAGGCAGAGCCAAACCACTCGCCTGGGGTTGGAAAGGCGACTCATGGATTGAGAGCACTGGGTGTTCTTACAGAGGACTTGAATTCAGTTCCCAGCACCCATGTCTGGTGGCAACTCCAGCTCCAGGCGCCCTCTTCTGGCTTATGATGGCATTGCACTCACCTGAACAAATTCATTCACAAATACAAACAAGGGGCTGGAGAGACGGCTCAGCAGTTAGGATCACTGGCTGCTCTTCCAGGTGATGGTGGTTCAACTCCCAGCACCCCCATAGAGACTCATAATTGTCTTTAACTCCATTTCCAGAACATTCAGTACCTTCTTCTGGCCTCTGTGGGCACTAGGCACACAGATGGTGCACCAACATGCTTACAAACCAAGCACTCATACACATAAAATAAAAATAAATTATTTAAAATTTAAAAAAATAAAAGCACTTACCTGTATCAAACACAGGGAAAGGGCCCTCACTCAATCTTCCCTGTGTTCATGGGCTCCACACTCACCGTCAGCCAACTGTGGTTGAACACTCCCAGTGAACAACCTCGTCTGTACTGAGCACATCTTCCTTGCCATTATCCCTGAGCAGCATAATCTAACAACTACTTACACAGTGTTAATGTTATATTAGGGATTAACAGTTACGTAGAAGTTGGGTGTAGCGCTGTTGATCCCAGCACTCGGGTGGCAGAGGCAGACGGATCTCTGTGAGTTCGAGGACAGCCAGGGCTGTTACACAGAGAAACCCTGTCTCAAAACAAACAGTTATCTCAATATTATTGACACAGGAGGATGTGTGTGGACTATGCAGACGGCATCCACTTTCTGGTGTAGACTTGGTGTCTGCAGATACTGCCGCCCATGGGGAACCTCCTAGATACTGGGAGGTCCAGACAGCACAGAGACTGCGGTCAGGATCTGACCTGCTTTGCAGAGAAGTTACATGTCTTATTCTGCTCCCTTCTAGCTTGCAAAGAGGGAGGAGAGAGGAAAAGGGAAGAAATTGTTCTAACTTTCCTTGGCTTGTAAAATTGTAGTGTGCTGGCAAAATCAGTGGAAAAGGGCTTGTCAGACAAGCCTGGTGACCCAAGTTCAATCCCCAGGATCCACAGAAAAGAACTGACTTCACAGAGTTGTCCTCTAACCCCCACAAATAATTACAATAATTAATTTAAGTCTCTTAAAAGTTTAAACTCATGGGACTTTTCACATGGGATGAAACTTTGAGCATTTTCAGTTTAACTCCTTCCTGTCTCAAAAAAAAAAAAAAAACAAATACAAAAACAAAAAATCCCTAAAGATGCCGCTGATCCAATCCACCAGTGTGGATGCAACATCTCATGAGGCATGAGGACACTGAGGGGACCCTGTGAGGACAAGGGCTTGCATGGGCCCCATCAGATATGCTCTCCATCCACATCTCCCACACCCAGTGACATCTAGCTGTCACATGCCCCCACGTTCAATATTATCCTTCTCAGTTGACTTACCTGGAGCACAGGAGCTTGTATGGTAGTGAAGAACAGCAGGCTTGGTGTGAACCCTGACTCTGCTGTCCCTCAGACCTCCCTGATCCTCAGTTCTCAGTCTGTAAAACAGAGGTGATTTTTAGCCTGCAGCTGCCTCCGCAGGTCAGGGCTACAAGCTGAGGAGATAATAGGGAATCTGATCCTTGGAGCTGAGAGTTGAGGTGCTGACTTCAGGTCCTGCAAGGCTGCTAGTAACCAAAGGGAGACGGGTGAAGGGGACAGGTGACCCCTCTCTTGGCTTGGGGCAGTTTAGGGAAACAGCACTCCCTTGTGGAGGGAAGCTTCTTAGCTGGGTTAAGTCCTGGTTAGCTGCCCTTGGGTCCAGAAGCTCCTCAAAGAACACAATCTAGATCATAAATACCGAGGCCTTTCTTGGGGGGGGGGTGACCACCTACCTCTTCGTCAACCCCACTCTGGGCTCCATGGGAGGCACTTGGTGGGCTGCTCGCTCACTGGCTGGTCTCTGTCTCCCCAGGTTTACAAGTCGTCCTGAAGTCAATCATGAAGGCGATGATCCCTCTGCTGCAGATTGGCCTACTCCTGTTTTTTGCAATCCTTATTTTTGCAATCATAGGGTTAGAATTTTATATGGGAAAATTTCATACCACCTGCTTTGAAGAGGGGACAGGTAGGTCTATACTGTGGGATGTGAGGTCTTTCTCAGGGGACAAAGCTCCAGAAAGGACAGGCAGGGGCAGTGGTTTGCCCAGCCCTGGAAGCCGGGACTCTGCAGCAATGGGCCTGCTTACAGTTCACCAGAGAGAAGCCTGTGTGTGTGGCTGGGGGCCAAGATCTTGTTGAACATGCACGAGGCCCTGGGTACATCCCCAGCATAGCTAAAGTGCCTGTAGGAAAGCCAAAGGCCACAATCACCTTGGAAACTTTGATCATGGCTACAATGATGGGCTTGGGGGGACCCCTAGCAGGCAGGTGGTTTCCTAGGATGTGATCCCTAAGGCACCCCTGGGAGGCACAGAGAGTCAGGCTTAGGGTGTGCTCTTGAGCAGTTTTTCCTGTGAGCTCAGGCAAACGCTGTAGCGTCTGGAAACAGCAGGAGTATATCTCACCACGGAAATGGAGGGCGGGTCTAGATAACTGAGTATGAACAAAGGAAGGTCTTTCCCTGCTCCTTCAGAACCCAGCACCTCACAGACAGGTCCTGTCCCAGTCAGTGGGAACCCTGCCTCTAATAGGATCCTGTTTCATCCAGTCAGAACCCAGCACCCAGCAGGTGCTGCCTGCCTGCCTATGGTCCCATCATGCTTTGGCTAACCGCTGAGAGACTGAGTGTGTGATTTGGGCCCACAGAGGTCAGCATGGAGGTGCACTTGGGGCTCAGGTCTGACCAGCAATGTAGAAGACACGTGTTGCATTCACATTTGGAGGTGCAGACCCTTCCAGATACATTTCCAGTTCAATCCTAGACTCCCCAAACTCGAGCTGCCTGAATGCCCCAGAACCAAGAAGACTCAAACAAGGGGGGATACCTGTGTTTCAGTTCTTGGACCACCTGCCCCAGGGCAGGCAGTCCAGGTTTCATAGCAGAGAATGAGGGAACCCATGGGCAAAGAGGTGTGGGGCCTTGTTGGGAAAGGTAGCGAGGGAAGCATGGTGTGTGCAGAAGCGGTCTCGTACCAGCTGCACCAACTGACCCCAGCAGATCCACAGAGGATGGTGTCCTGGCCGGGTCCCCACTGGAAAGGTTGTTCTAGAAGCTGGGTCTTTGTTTCTTCTTTCTCCTGCTTCTTCTCCCCTGGGCTTGTGAAGTTTGCTCGATACAGAATGGCCTAATTATTTCTTTCTCCAACGAAGAAGGTGTTAATTGAAGCGGATCTATTTCTGCACCTGGTCTCATCCAGGCAGAAGACACAGAAAGTGTCTATCAGCCCCAAACAGAAAAACCCCAACTTAGGACGTAGGGGCTTGGGCTGTGTGATGTGTCCGGGGTGTTTTTGTTTTTGTTTTGTTTTTCCATCCAGGTCTGGCTGGCTGGGGTCCCAGTGGGGTTGTGGGGGGACTAATGTAGGTGGAGCGATGGAGGACAGCAGCCTGGACTCGGGAGGCGATCCAAAGAGCTCCCAATTAAGACTGTAAGATGTGTGAGTAAGAGACAGATATACACAGACGCCCCGGCAGCAGGCTAATTTTAAAATATATTTATAGCTGAATTTCTCCGACTCCGGATGGCTGTGTTTCTCGACTCAACCCGGGGAGTGCTTAGCGTCGACGACTAGGTTTGAGGGGGCTGGGGTCGAGCACACCTCTGGATGATGTTGCTAAAGATAGCTGGTTCCCAGCCACAGGCTCGGGGAGCCCACTTCCTGTCACCCACTGCCATCCCACACATTCACAGACTCCAAGACAAAGCGAAATGCTTCCTGTTTTCTAAGAGTTCCCAGAATCCTGGATGAACAAGACCCTGAATTGCACTCATTCTAGGCAAGGAGGCGGATGTGCAGTTTTCTCTGTGCTGCCCGCTCACAGGAAAGTAGGGGGGCTGCCAGAGGCCTGAGGAAGTGGGGACACCAGAATTAACCAGGTGATCACAGAGGGTTTCACGTGAACCAGATTTGGACTGGAAGTGGGGCAGAGCTACACAGGTGATCTTCCCAGGGCCTCTGTGGAACCCTGAGCCTTAAGCTTTAATGGCTTCGCTTTCCCATCTCCTCACTGTGTGTGAGTCCAGTGTGGCTGCAACCTAGATATCTAAACTGCAAGCAAGGCCTTTGGCTGCCTTTGTTTACTTCACACTTTGCTGTGTTTTTGTTTTATTTTTTGGTTAGTTTGGTCTTCGTCTTGTTTTAAGACAATCAATCCACTGTATAGCCCAGGCTAGCCTGAAGCCAGTCATCTTCTGACCTCCTGCGTGCTGGGGTCACAGGTATGAGCCCTCTCTGGCCCTGACATGGTCTTCACTGTTGACAGGATGACTCCATGTAGCAGGGGGCTATGTTCGGTCCCTTCCCTGCATGGCAGTTGCAGTGGGTGCAGTAAAGCCAGCTGCACACAGGAAACGGATGTCTGTTGAGAGGAAACTTGATTTTTTACACTTGGCTGTTAGTCTTCTTTTCAAACATGTCATCTTTTCTTCTTGAGCCTTCTCAAGCCAGCCATCCTAGCTCTGGGGAAGTTGAGGCAGGAGGATTTCCAAGAGTTAGAGTTACACAGTGAGTTTGTGGCCAGATTGAGCCAGGTGTCCAGCCCCTCCCCATTCACTTCAATGCCAAAGGATTTGTGTGACCTGCCCTACCTGTTCCCCCCCTGCAGGCTGTCTGGGGACGCAGTGTTAAGTAGTATCCCCTGACACTCCTGATGTGTCACAGTGTATCTCCTGGTACTCGGGGAGAAAGCTCCATTCTGTTCCTACCCCTCATCTGTCCCTCACCCCAAAACCTCATGCATGTCATGAAGAAAAGCAGTCAGAAGTACTCCCAGATGACACACAATTCATGATGCCCTGATCTGACCATGCTGTGGATCATAGAACACATCCCAGTAGCTAGTGACTATGAAGACCGCAGCATAGAATGCTGGCTCACATGGCTGCCAATCAAGCCCAGAAAGAAAGCGCTACAAGCATTTGGAAACCAAGAGGCATACCTCTTGTTTGCAGATGAAACTATCTGACGTTGGGGATTCTAGCAAGTGGTCTGAGCATGTGTGTGGGTGACGGACATGAGCAAGGCTGACCCGGAGTCACTCAGTGTGGCAACCGATGACACCAATGATAAATACATGGGAAATCACTTCTCTCTTTTTCTTCCCCCTCTCTCGTTTATTTTTCCAAAGAAATATTTATTAGCTACCCATGGGTCAAGGGTCAAAGGAGAAATAATAAGGAAATTGGGGACTGTCTTAGGGTTTCAGTTGCTGTGATGAGACACACCATGACCATGGCAATTCTTACAAATAAAACTTTGGGGTTTTCTGTTTTGTTTTGTTTCATTTGTTTTTGAGACAGGATTTCTCTGTAGCTTTGGAGCCTATCCTGGAGCTAGCTCTTGTAAGCTAGTTCCTCGAACTCACAGAGATCTGCCTGCTTCTGCCTCCCGAGTGCTGGGATTAAAGGCATGCACCACCACCATCCAGCATAAATAAAACATTGAATTGAAGCTAGCTTACAGTTCAGAAGTTCAGTTCATTATAATTGTGGCAGGAGAATGGCGGTGTGTAGGCAGACATGGTGTTGGGGAAGGAGCCAAGAATTCTACATCTTCATGGGCAGGCAGCAGAAAGAGAGAGAGATACTGGACCTGGCTTGAGCTTCTAAAACCTCAGAGCCCACCGACACACTTCCTCCAGCAAGGCCATGCCCCCTAATAGTGCCAGTCCTGGAGACCAAGCATTCGAACATGAGTCTGTGGGGTCCATTCCCGTTAAAACCACCATAGGGAATATTTTCACAATAATAACTAATAACTATGACAGTGTTTCTGAGTTGCAGTCAGAACTGCACTTGAAGGACAATTTATAGCCTTCAAGAAAATGGCTCCATTTCAGCAGGTTCAGAAAATACAGGGCCAGAGGTGGGGGCGCATGCCTTTAATTCCAGCACTCAGGGGGCAGAGGCAGGGTGATCTCTGAGTTCAAGTCCATCCTGGTCTACAGAGCAAGTTCCAGGAGTTGAAGAATCTGGTGCTGCAGATAGGAACTAAGGGATCTACAGCTGGACACTGATATTTCGTCCCAGTAACTGCTTTCCTGTCATCAGTCGGTTCTTCCGACCCCTCCCTCTTACTCTCCACTGTCCCCTTTCTAGACGACATCCAGAGTGAGTCGCCAGCTCCGTGTGGGACAGAGGAACCCGCCCGCACCTGCCCCAACGGGACCAAATGTCAGCCGTACTGGGAAGGGCCCAACAACGGCATCACTCAGTTCGACAACATCCTGTTTGCTGTGCTCACTGTTTTCCAGTGCATCACCATGGAAGGCTGGACTGATCTCCTCTACAATGTAAGTGCTGCTGGAGCACACAGGCGGCATGGGGAGGGAGCCCTGAGTTGAGTTCAACACCCTTCCTGGTGGCATGAGTCCCAGGCCTTTACAAATTCCTGAGCTGTGGAAGTCTAGATAATATATAGAGAGTACTTCTTAATGGTGCCTCAGCCAGTGGGTGTTAAATGCTTTCTGTGTGCAAGCCTGAACTCAGCATGAGTGGGACCTTCCAGCCTGGGCAATGCCATCCAGCACTGGGCATCCCTTCCCACAACATGTGGAGTACATGGGACCCAAGGGGTGACTGTGAGGATGTTGGTGTCCATGCTAAGTTACCTGGAATCCCAAATTCTTTATCTAAGCCCAAATCCATGCATTTCTGTGAGATCCCTCCGTGTGTGTTAAAGTATCCCCTTTCCCCAGTAGGCAGCCACCAGCACAAATGTGGCTGGAACCTGGGCACACACACTGGACTTTCCACACATCTACACAAGCCACTGTCAGGACAGAACTGTGGACAGCAAGGAGAGAGGCGACAGGGCATGGTCACAGACCATGGCTGGCTCACCCCCTCCACAATACATGACAGACACCCAGATTCTAGAAGCGCAGAATGTATTTGATTTAGTGACTTTGAAATGGGTACACTTGGAAAGTGGCCACTTCACAGCCAGATCCAGAAAGGCACCTGTCCTGCCCTGCGTGCCTTCTGCTTAGTCACTGTCCCTCACCATGGGTCCTTCTGTGCCCTGACACATCTTCCCACTGCCCATTTACACCAGTGCAGTCATCCCTCAGCAGCCGTGGTCATTGGTTGCACAGCCCCTCTGATACCATGGTCCAGGGCCGCTTCCATTCCCTGTGTGAAATGGGGTGGAACCTGAACACCTTCCCATGTTCTCTAAAACATGGTGTGCTAGCCTTTGCTGCATTGGTGCTGCAGACGTGATTCATGTTATGTAGCTCAGGAGCATGGGCAAGGTGCGCTGAGTGCGCTCACTGCAGACATGTGTTGATTTCTGACCACAGATATGGAGGACCAACTGCACAAGAAGAACCAGATATATCTCTTGGGCTGGGAGATGGTTCCGTAGAGAAAGCACTTGTCTGACAAGTGTGAATTCTCACATGGATGCCAAATGTGTGTGGTGACCTGCCAGTAACTGTGGTGCTCTAGAGGCAGAGATGGGATCCCTGGGCAAGCTGGCAGCTAGACTAACCAAAGCTACGCTTACCAGGTTCAAGTGAGAGACCCTGTTCAATATTAGCACGCACTCAGTGTCAACCTACAGCCTCTGCATGCACACATAGGCATGAGACTTGGGCATACATACATTGCACACATAGGCAGAGACATGTGCATACACACACTGCATGCACACCACACGGACATTTTTTAAAAATCTGTATTGCTCATCTTAGCGCCATAGGGTCACACTCGACACTTTTTCCATCGCTCCTTCTCATAGCAGTAAATTCTAGAATGGTCTTTGTGGCAAGACAGAGTTCATATTCTTTGTATAGCAGCATAGATTGTTTGTGTTGCCACCCACAGTTTATTGCTCAGTCCTTTAGAGAGACATGTCAGGATGCCCACCACTGAAGGCCAGGTACTGTGGTGCCATGAGCACCGTCACACTGTGGGTTTTTCATGCTTTTGAGGATGCAGATGGAGCCTGAAGGGTCTGTGACCCCAAAGTGGGATTACAGGGTCAAAAGCTAAATTTATTTATAGAGTTGCTTTTTAAAAAATGGGATGAGGGTGGGGAGATGGCTCAGATGAGAAAGTACTTGCTGCACAAGTATGAGAACTTGAGGTTGACCCACAGAATCCATGCAAATAGCTGTGGAGCAACACCCAAAGTTGTCCTGTGACCTACACATGCGTACACACACAAATGCATGTACACATGCATGTAATTCTCAAATGCAGACATGCATGTACATGCATACATACATAATACACACAGGTAAAAACAAACATACACATGCATATGTGAACATACAAGTACATACATCCAATACATGCATACACATGAATACATGCATACAAATACATGCATATACAGTCATGCATGCACACATGCACACAGCAAGATGAAGGACATAACCAAGTATATTGCAATTCTTATAAACTATTTTTAAAATAGATTTGTGGGTTGGTGTCACAGAGCTCTGATCTGGGCACTGGGGAGGCCAAGACAAGAGGTCAAGATTTTGAGATCAGGCTGGGCTACTTAGTAAGACACTATATCAATACAAGACCAAAGAAGGCGAGAGATGACTCAGAAGTTAAAACTGCAGTGTTCCTGCAGAGGACCTGGGTTCTGTTTCCAGTACCCACACTGGGTAGCTCACAACTCCCTATAACTCCAGCCCTAGGGGATCTGAGTTCTCTTCTGACCTCTGAGAGAACACATAATTAATATAATTTAATTTAATATAATATAAATAGATAGATAGATAACCATTATGGAGTATCGATAGCCATTTGTAGCAGCAGCTCATGTGGCACACTGGGTCACATAAGTCTCATGGTTTCATGGCAGTGCCAAGTTTCAAAGGCCTTGTGTAGCACTCTAAGACTTAGTAGCTCTCACAGTGGCACCTGCAACTGATGTGGTCAGAAAGTGATAGTTTAGCGAGTACCTAAAAATAGTTTAGCAAGTACCTAAAATCCTCAACCTCCATGTTTGGCTTAACCTAACACCATCTTGCTGCCCAAAATAAGAGATTCAAAACCAGCCTTGTGTTTGGGGCTGGAAAGATGACTTAGTGATTAAGAGCACATACTGTTCTTCCTGAGGACCTGAGTTCAATTCCCAGCACCCATATCAGGTGATTTACAACTTCCTATAATCCCAACTGCAGGGGGATCTCACACCTCTGACCTCTGTGGGCACTTGCATTCATGTGCACATACCATACACACACACACACACACACACACTTGAAATAAATAAATAAAATCATTAAAAAAAAAAACAAAAAAACAAAAACGGGTGCTGGAGAGATAGCTCAGTGGTTAAGATCACTGGCTTCCAGAGGACCCAGATTCAATTCCCAGCACCCACATGACACCTTACAACTGCCTGTAACTCCAGGGGTCTGACAATCTCACAGACATACATCTAGGCAAATAAATAAATAAATCGCTTTTTAAAAATGTGCTGTGCTCAGGAAGCAGAGGCAGGTGGATTTCTGTGAATTTGATACCAGTCTTTCCTACATAGTAGCTGCAGGCCAGCCAAAGTTACAGAGTGAGACCCTGTCCCAGGGAGAAAAACAAACAGCCCTGAGTGAAGACGTGCATTTTCTGGTTTTGGTACCATCCTCCAGATAAGAAGCTGAGGCTTCCCAGTGAGAGACTAGTCTCCTGAGTCTCCCAGACAATTTCAACAAAACAGAATTCTAATCCAACACCAGTCACTATTCCTTGCCGCCAGCCCCTCTTTGTCTTATGCCCATAGTGTTTCTTTCATTCATTAATTTGCATATACATTCTCTGTCTCTCCTTTTTTCTTCTCCCCTCCTCCCTACTTTCCTCTTCCTCTTTTCTCTCCTTCCTCCTCTCTGTGCTTCTCCTCATGAGCCTCTTTTACTCCCTTTCTTTCCTTTGGTTCATGTCAGTGAAGAAGCAGCAAAACCATTGACTGTCTGTTAATAATGTCACACCCCTTGACTGGTGACCACAAACTGACCATCTGTTAGTAATGTCACACCCCTTGACTGGTGACCACAAACTGACTGTCTGTTAGTAATGTCACACCCCTTGACTAGTGATCACAAACGGTGGGGTGAATCTGTGGCCTAAGCCTTTTCTCACTCACAGATGCTCATCTCATTTCAAATCAGGTGACTCTGGGGGACTTTCAAACACTCATTCATC
Organism: Ondatra zibethicus; assembly: GCA_004026605.1. Lineage (NCBI taxonomy): Eukaryota > Metazoa > Chordata > Mammalia > Rodentia > Cricetidae > Ondatra > Ondatra zibethicus. The sequence continues at coordinate 43,553 of PVIU01003038.1, read as the reverse complement.
CAACAAGTGATCACTGAATATATACGATGCACTGCACCCTGTGAATGCCTACCGTATGCGTGTGTATTGGCGAGGCAACACCTCCTGTGTCGTGACATTTCAGACACTGAGGAGTTGCCCTTCTAGTGGGTGAAAGTGACTGTTAGATCAAAGACAGTGGGCACAGGCTATTTTATGTTCAGTGTGGCTTATGTGGACAGAACTGGGCTGCACACCAGTCCGATTTGCACTCTTTAGAACCTGAGTCAGTCAGAAGACACTTGTCTTGCCAGCAGGAAGGCCTGAGTCCCCAGGCAAGGCGCTGCATGCCTGTAACCCCAGCTCTGTGGAAGCAGAGATGAGCATCCATAGGGCTAGCCTTACCTACTGGAACAAGGCCAAGACCAGTAAGAGACCCTATCTCAAAGGAACTGGACAGTTGTCCGGATAAATGATAACCGTGGCTTCCCTTACCCAACACACACATGAACATGCATACGCACACATGAACATGCATACACACACACACATACTAAAGAAAACGTAGATGCGGTGCATTTGAGATAGTGTGAGACCGTCATATAAGCTTAGGGCAGTGAGGCAGTCAAGGGTCACAGTCTACCCAAGGGACAGGTGGGTGGGTAGTCTCCTCCTGCGAAGACTAACAGAGGTGAGGGTAGCCCACAGGTCTTCTTAGAAGGACAACCCAGGCAGGTGGAACAGCCAGGACAGAAGCCCTGAGGCAAGACTGCCCTGATCTTTTTGGGCAGCACTGAAGCTGCACAGGAGGTGGAGGGGCACACGAAGGTAAGAGAGGAGACCCAGGAAGCAGAGGCGGTGACAGGCCTCACAGGACAACAGGCTGCTGATGAGCTAAGCTGGGCAGTATTGAGAGTGGATGGGGAAGGGATGGCCCCAGAGTAACAACAGCTGAGAATCTGTGTGTTGGCAAGAACAAACTGGGACCTGGGGCCTCCTTCAAGGTTACCGCCAAACCTTGGCTCTTCATGGTCGAATCCACCTCATCTTTATTTCAGAAACTGGAGTTGATTGTCTTCTTAAATTGAGGAGTTTTTTTTTTCTTATATCTTCTGTGTGGCTTTTTTTTTTCCCTGAATGAACCAGGCTCAAAAAAACCAAAAAAAAAAAAAAAAAAAAAAGAAAGAAAAAAAACAAAGGAGGGAAATAATAAACCATAAGGCAGAAGGCACCTAAGGATTTCTCTGGGCTTCAGCCATTAATTTGCCTGAAGAGTATTTATCAAGTGCTCACTAAGTGCCAGGCACCATGCTAGGACTCAGCACTGCTCATGATGAGTCAGAGGCCTCGGGCTCCTGGGGGCTGCTTACTATCGAGGTGAGACAGGGTGCTGAATGCCGCCAGAAGGGACATGCATTAAAAGCAGTCAGAAAGCAAAATGACAGGAAAACCATTTGCTGCCCACCTGTGTGATGTGGCGCCGTTAACCTTTCCCAGGGAAGTAAGCAGAGGTCTGTTCACTCCAGATAGAGAACCCATAGCAAGCCAAAGGAGCAATTCCACCAGAGTCCAGTTTGGCAAACCAGCGAATTCACTGGGCTTACTCACAGGTGCACAGGTGTAGAGTTACTTATAGGAACATGAATGAGGGAGGGTTACTTCAGGGTGCGAGAGCGTGTGGTGAGTGTTGTCAACCTCACAGGACCTGGAATCACCTGGAGACACATCTCTAGGCACACCTGTTTCTCTTGTTTGTTTGTTTGGTTTGGTTTTGGTTTTGGTTTTCTGTTTGTTTGTTTGAGAAAGGGTTTCTCTGTGTAGCCCTGGCTGTCCTGGAACTCACTCTGTAGACCAGGCTGACCTCCGACTCACAGAGATCTACCTGCCTCCACCTCCCAAATGCTGGTATTAAAGCTTTGCACCATCACCACTGGGCTCAGGAGGGACTGTCTCAATGAGGTCGGCTGAGGAAGAAGGACCTCAGTGACCACCAAGGGAACAAGCCTTCCTTAGGCTGGGATCTTGTGCTGTATAAAGAGGAGAAACAAAACCAAACGCAGCCCCGCCCCCTCTGCTCCTGATTGCACCTTGGCTGCTCCTACCTCCTGGTGCCTTGACTTCCCCACTGGGAGAGACTGCAGGGCTGAACTTTGAGCTGGAACACTTGCCCTTGGGTTGCCTTTGCCGGGAGGTTTTATCCCAGCAACTGTGCTCAGGTAGCAGGTAACGTTTTCACAACTGCTGTGGTCCTAACTGAGAAGTGGATCGTGAGGGTGCTGGCCTCCTGGGTGGGGGTAGTTAATCACTGGGAGCCTGACAGTGAGGGTGCTGGCCTCCTGGGGTTCATCCATGGGTGAACTCAAACCTGGAAAGACTATGCCAGTCAGAGGCTAGGTGAGAAAGCAGGCACCCGGGCTGTCTCTAAAGGATATGTCCTCTCCCTGTCCCTTCTTCCCATAAACCGAGTGGCTTAAAACAACAGAAATTTGCTCTGTCCTCACTCCAGAGGTGTCGGCAGGCTGCGACCTTCAGACACCTGTATGGAATCCTTTCTTTCTGTCTCTTCGCTCGCTGATAACCCTTCATCCCCACCTTCACCTTCCCATTGCCTCATCCTTCTCTGTCCATCCATCTCTGTCCTGACTGCCTCTTTATGAAAGGACATTGGTCACAAGATTAGGACCTGCCCTGATGACTTCATCTTGATATGGTAACACCTGCAGAGAGTCTGGGTGTCACTCATGGATCATGGGAGATTCCATGAACCACAGGCCAGGGAGCATGTGATTTTGCCTCTCTGGACTTGGGTTTTCCACCTGAGAGGACAAATGGTTGTACTCTCCTTCTTGGGGTTCACAAGAGCATTTTCGTTGGTTTCAATAGGCCAAAACTCCACGCCTGTCACACAGCCCTTGTCATGGAGTTAAGTGCAGCCAAGTGCAACTGAGGAAAGAGGCTACCTTCCCGCCCCTCCACCACCCCACTCTGTCCCCATCTGAGCCATCCCATGTGACAGCCCAGAGCTCTGCTTCTTGCTGGCTGCTGCTGGTGCTGGCTCTAGCTCCCAGGACTATATTTAGCCTGAGGAACTCGAACGAAAAGCTCTCAGCCCCACCGTGCCAAGAGGAGGACAAAGCCATGCTGCCTTCTGTCCAGCATATCCCAATGGCTTCTTTCTTCCTTCAGAGTCTTTTGGGAACAAAACACTGGGTGCTGGGGTTTGGCAGCACAGGCTGTGGACTAGGGAGGGTCTTGGACACTCATTTTCTCCAGAACCCTGTCAGTGGCCATGATTAAAAGTGACTTTTTGTTTTAATTATGTTAGTAAATACATTAGCAATAAATGTAGCTAATTCTTTTTCTCATATTGTAGAAGATGGAACTCACAGTCTGACGCATGCCAGTGCTCTACTTCTAAGCCACACCCCCAGCCCTATCTTAAGTTTGTTATTTTTTAGACAGGCTCTCACTATCGTCTGGCTTGTCCGGAATTCTCTATGTAGACTAGGTTGGGATTAAAGGCAAGTGGTTAGTTTTTGCAACAGTCTGTGCTGCCTCTTGTGCTCAAGTCATCCTGCCTCAGCTTCCCATGTGGCTGGGGTCACAGGTAGCTTTTTTCTTTGCATTTATGATGTGTCTGGCTGCAGAATGTTTCATGCTGTTGTGTGACACTGTTCATGGAGGAATCTGAGGAGGGACGCACCCACCTCAGATAGGGAACCAAAGTACGGACACCACCAAAGTCCAGTATGGTGAACCAGTAAGTTTTCCTGAGGTTACTTACAGGAGTGTGTGTGAGGGGTTACTTGAAAGAACAAAAATGACTCAAGGACAGCTGCATCACCAAAGCCCATTCCAGCAATGGTGACAGCTCACAAAAACTGGAGACCTGGAATGCAGCCAGGTCAACAGGTAGAAAACGCTCTCACAGGCGGCTCAGTGGTATGAGTCTCTCTCAAGCAATGTGTCTGGTCCCTGCTTCTTTGAGGAGGCTCATCATGTCTGAGAGTCCAGCAGCAGCCCTTAGAAACACTTGGGGAGGGAGAGGCCTAGTGAATCTGGTCAGTTTCAGAGGCTTCCTGAAGATTTTGAGTTGTTTGCTGCAAAGTGAATTGTTTCACCTCCCCTTAGAACATCCTCTGTCCAAAGCAAAACAAAACAACCTCCCCCCCCCAAAAAAAAGAACATCCTCTGTCTGTTAAACTTCCCTCTGAAATGGCTGGTTTTATCTCAGAAGAAATTGCTATATAACATGTAATTCTGTGTCTGGCTAGATCACACGTGCGTGCTGTCTGTGTGTGGAAATTTTCACTTGGCATTTGCTGTACAGGTTCCTGTGGCAGCCTGTCATCTGAATTCCACTCTTGTATACTGCCTCCTGCTGATAATATTCTAGACTGTTCACAGCTTGGGGCATTTTTCTGGTGTGCACTGTGAACATTCTTGTGCATGTCTGAGGTGAACATAGCTTCACATTTCCACTGGGTAACCATCTGGGATTGGCATGGCTTGGGCTTGGTGAAGCACCCATCAGTTTGAGTAGAAACTGTTATTTCTCAGAGTGCTCTGTCCTCTCAAAACTTACATTATCGGTGTGCTGGTGCCTGGCTGTCATCCCAGGCAGCAAGATCAGAAATTTGAGGGAAGCCTGGGCTACATTACGCTACCCTTCCTGAGAAAACAAACAGGTCTGGGTGTATGGTTCAGTTCTAGAGTACTTGTGTCACATGCACAAAGCACTAGGTTTCATCCCTGGCACCACAGAAAACAAAAGCAAACTATGACAACAAATCATAGTGAAAATCTTATCACCATCCCCAATAGCTCAAAATGTGACTTGATTTGGAAATAGTCACTGCATATGTAGTTTATTATATTGGGGTCAGTAGATATCCCTAAACCAATATGACTGATGCCTTTATGGAAAGGATAAATATAGCCACAGACACACATAGGAAGCAGGCCATGTTAAGATGAAGGCAGGTGAGTGACACAGGATGGCCAGAAAAGTATCAGATGCCTGAAGAAAGATGGAAAACAGATCCTCTCCCAGCCTTCAGAAGAACCAACCATGCCCATAAATTGACCTTGGAGTTCTACACTACAGAACTGTGAGATAAATTTCCATTTTTAAAGCCATCCAATTTGTGACTTTTGTTACAGTAGCTACAGGACACTAATATATTATAGTGCCCATGTGTCAGCAGGACCTGAATGTTCCAGTCGCTCCATAGCCTCACCAGTGATTGTGATGTCAGTCTTTCTTGTTTTAGCTTTCTAATAAAATAATGTTTTCCTATAATGCTTGCGCTTACTTCTAAAGATGAGCTTTTAAAGCCACACTTAAGAACCGACATTTTCCAAGTGCCACAGGTGATCAACCACTGGAAGGATCCACTGTCACTAGACTGTAGGAGAATTTTCTCCAGGACACGGTCAGGTCCACAGATTTGGACATTCAAAACCCACATCTGGCACTCTGTGACTCTGGGCTGGTTGGTTGTCTTTCTCAGCCTTCATTCCAGTTGTAAAAGCATACATGGTGGTTATACAGTGCTTTGTGAAGAGGATACAAGTGAATTATATAAGTGATATGTTTAGAGGAGAGCAGGCACATAGTAAATGCTCACTTAGTGCTCACACCTGTCGTTCCCTGCAACTGGCTCTCCCCTTTTCCTCTTATCCCCTTCCCTCCCTCCTTTCTCCATCCTCTTCATTTTCTGTTTTCATCTTCTTTACCTCTCACTCTCAGTTTTCTGTTCTCCACTTCAAAGGTATTCTATCTGTGGACTCCTGCTCCCTAGAGATAGTTTTCTGTCATGTGATTCTCATCACATTCCAGGGAGCAAAGGAGATAAACTTGAGGAACAGGCTTATGGCTCTGAATTTACCAGACCATGAGACTGTAGCCATATGCTTCCTCTAAGGGGAAATGGTGACTATGTAAAGACAAGTGTGGGATCCAGTCACACATTCCTTTCTACCTTTCTACATTTCTTTTTTTTTAATATTTATTTATTTATTATGTATGCAGTATTCTATCTGCTTGTATGCCTGCAGGCCAGAAGAGGGCACCAGACCTCATTACAGACGGTTGTGAGCCACCATGTGGTTGCTGGGAATTGAACTCAGGACCTTTGGAAGAGCAGGCAATGCTCTTAACCACTGAGCCATCTCTCCAGCCCCCTTTTCTACATTTCAGTGGGGTGTGTGTGTGTGTGTGTGTGTGTGTGTGTGTGTGTGTTTCCTTCTCATTTCAGACTCAGGTCCAAAATCCTCTTAGGCATCACCTTGGCTCCCAGATGCCTTGAGAACTGTGTGTGACATGAGAGAGCTTTGTCCCCTGGTGGTACCTTGATGATATTCCCCACCATCTAAACCTTATCCTCCACTTGGCTTCCAGAGTGCCAGGATTCCACAAGTCAAGAACATTTGAGACAAAATCACAGGAGATGTGAAGCTAACCCTATTGCTCCTCCTCAGTCCCACCTGGGCCCGACTCCCATCTCACATGCTTTCCCTCTTTGCACTCTGCAGAGCAACGATGCCTCAGGGAACACTTGGAACTGGTTGTACTTCATTCCCCTCATCATCATCGGCTCCTTTTTTATGCTGAACCTTGTGCTGGGTGTGCTATCTGGGTAAGTCTCTGCTACTCCACCCTCCATCCCACTCTTCCTAATGAATAAACTTCTTTCCTGGTTTCATTAGCAAGCCCATTGTATAGATTGTGTACTGCTAGGATCGATGACTGAGGAAGCCCTTACTGGGTTTTCTTGTCTGTTGGTTTTATTAATATATATAAAACCAATACTTTGGGGAGCTGGAGAGGTGGTTTGGTGTTTGAGAACACCAGCTGCTCTTCCAAAGGATTTAAGTGAACCCAGATGGCCATTAACAATCATCTTTAATTCTAGTTCCAGGGAATCCAACAACTTTTTTTGACCTCCAGGTACCAGGCATATACATAGTACACAGGCATACATGCAAGCAAAACACCCATACACACAAAATGCAAATAAATAAATCTTAAAAAAATAAATAAAATAAATAACAAGCTATGAAGCTATGGGCAGTGACTCACACATGTAATCCCAGCATTCAGGAAGTAGAGACAGGAGAATCACCACAAATGTGCTTCATAATCATCCCAGGCCAAGTTGGGTTACAGAGTGAGACACTGTCTCATAAAAACAAAACAATGACAAAAATATATATATAACAAAATCAAACATGCGTTTTCCTTGGGACTGAAGAGATAGCCCAGCAGTCAAGCATGCTTACGGATAGGCTGGTCATGTTCATGCATGTCCTTGATCCCAGTGCTCTGGAGGTGAAAGCAAGTACATCTCTGGGTGTTCAAGACCATAGTGAAACCCTGTCTCAATAAAGGTATGGGGCTGGAGAGATAATTCAACAGTTGAGGGCATGGGCTTGGTTCCCAGGAGTCTGATGCCCTATTCTGACCTCTGGCACCAGGCACATACCCGATGCTCACACATAACTGCAAGCAAAACCCTCAAGCACATACATCTAAAACAGAAAAAAGTGATTACTGCTATTGCGGAGGACCCAGGTTCAGTTCTTGATATCCACATTGGGCAGCTTGTAGCCACCTGTAACTCCCGCTGTAGGGGATCTGACCCCCTCTTCTAGACTCCGAGGGCACGTGCACAAGTTTGGTACACACACACACGTAAATAAAAATTGTAAATAAGTATGTTAAATGCATTCTAACACAAATGCTCCCCAAATCCCCAAAATTACTTTAGTTTAAAAAGACTTAATTATAAATAGACTTCTATTTCTCAGCAAAGAATTGTGGGAGCACATGATGCAGCCCGATGCTGCCAGTGGTAACCCCTGGTTCCTCCAGGTTTCCGCTCTGATGTCCTTAATCCAAGACTTTTGCTGACAGGTAGTTGATGTCTCAAGATGACCACCTGATACTCACAAGATGGCTGCCCTGTGAGCCAAACAGGAAGAAGGAGAGCTGCTGACAGAAAGCGGACTGGAAGGGTTTAGCAGGAGTGTTCTGAGAGAGGGAATTGGTGTGTGGCAGCAGCAGTTGGCTTAGCTTCAAGCTCAGATGTATGGGAACATTGGGAAATGTGTACACTGTCAGACATTCCCAGCCCTGAAAGATTAGGGCGCCCTCCTAGAGGACTGACTTCTGTGTTGAGAACCACTGCCCTTCACACATCCCTAAACACACATGGCCTCTGAAGGTTTTTCTAACAACAGAATCCATTTTGTTGGGGGGAGTCAAGAGAGTATTTACTGTTTTTAAGACAGGGCCTCCTGTAGCCCAGGATGATGACCTTGAGTTTGAGTTTGTGATTCTCCTGCCTCCATCTTCTGAGGGCTGGGATAACAGGCACGTGCTCCCATGCCAGGTTTATGTTGTGCTGCGGGGGGATCCCAGGGCTCTGCCCATGGTCGACGGGTGTTTACCGATCAAGCCCTATCACCACCAACCTCTGGCTTCCTTGTGATTCTGCAGGGAGTTTGCCAAAGAAAGGGAGCGTGTGGAGAACCGGAGGGCTTTTCTGAAGCTCAGGAGACAACAGCAGATTGAACGTGAGCTCAATGGCTACATGGAGTGGATCTCAAAAGCAGGTTAGGTCCTTTCACCCTGGGGTCCAGGGATGGCATCCCAGAGTCACAGTTGCCCTTTGGAGGGGCCTCAGGGAGGGTGATGGGAGGTGACAGAGGATTCAGGTTGCCAGCCTGGAATTTTAGCAGGAAGATCCACCGCAGAGCAGGGCCTGTGATGCACACCTGGAGCCCAGCGTTGGAGGCGCTGCTAGTTCACTTGCTCTTGCTGTGGCAAACACTATGACCAAAAAGGTTGATCTTAGCTTACTCTTTAGAGCCCACCCCTGAGGGAAGTCAAGGGCACAAGCTTAAGGTAGGAACTGAAACAAACACCGTGGAGGAACACTGGTTACTTGCTTGCTCTCCACACTGCAAAGCCCAGGGACACAGTGGTTCCTCCATCTCCATGCCATGTGTGCCTTGGCAGTCCTTATCTGGTACCAAAAACCTGAAAAGTTCCTGTAGAGCCACATGTCCTCAGCGACAGAAGCCTAGAAATGCTGGTTCTGATACCAGGGAAGGATCAGCAACAGCAAATGAAGGAGAGATTGGCTCCTGTGAGAGAGACCCAGACAACATCCTCTGCCATGCCATTGCCCTCTGGGCTGCTACATATTCTTCCCACACCAGATAAGACAAGACCATTCCTCAGACAAGGCTTCCCACTCAAACGTTTCTAATTTGTGAAAAGGTGACATTAAAACCAACTATCATATGAGACTGAGTCAGGAAAGCTATGTTTGAAGACAGCCAGGGCTATATAGTGAGACCTCCCTCAGACAAGAAAGGGAGAGAGAGAGAGAGAGAGAGAGAGAGGTCCACCTCTTGTTTTTGTTTGTTTGTTTGGTTTTTTTGTTTGTTTGTTTGTTTGTTTCAAGACAGCATTTCTCTGTAGCTTTGGAGCCTGTCCTGGAACTCACTCTGTAGACCAGGCTGGTCTCGAACTCACAAAGATCCACCTGCCTCTGCCTCCAGAGTGCTGGGATTAAAGGCATGTTTGTTTGTTTTTGAGACAGGGGCTCAGGCTAGTCTCAAACTAGCCAAGGATGACCTTGAACTCCTGATCCTCTTGCTTCTGCCACAGCTGGTTTAGCCTAGTCATGTTTTAAATCAAACATGGGTGCATGTCCCATCTCCAGCTTCTCTTTGCCCTGTACCTCAACAATGACTCAGTTTCCTTAACGATTAAATGAAGGTGATGATGGCGAAGTAATCCAGTGGCATCTGGGTGCTTGGTTTCAGGAACCCACAGACACCATAAGAGCCCTACAGAATGACCTAGTGTATCTGTACAGCCTTCACACCACCTCCCATGGAGTCTTCTGACTCACAGTAGCCTAATGCCTTAGGCAGTTATGTATTGCTAGGGGATGACAAGAAAAATGTCTGTGAACGTTGGGTATAGATGTTGTTGGGTTTGTTTGTTTGTTTTTTATTCTTTGGGAACCCTCCACCCAACTGCCAAATAAATACATGGAGAGTTACTCTTACTTATGAATGTCTGGTCTTAGCGTGGCTTGTTTCTAGCCAGCTTTTCTAACTTAAGTTAACCCATTTCTCTTCTTTTGCATTTTGCCTCTGAGCTTTTTACCTTTCTTTATTCTATATGCCTTTCTTCCCTTCTTCCTCCGCTGACGGAGTGGCTGGCTGTGTGGCTGGCCCCTGGTGTCCTCCTCTCCTTCTGTTTCCTGGATTTCTCCTTCTATTTATTCTCTCTGCCTGGCAGCCCTGCCTATCCCTCTCCTGTCTAGCTATTGGCCATTCAGATCTTTATTAAACGAATCAAATGTTTTAGACAGGCAAATAACATAGCCTTACAAATTAAACAAATGCAACATAAAAGAATGCATCACATCCTAAACTAATATTCCATATAGATGCATTGTCTCAGTGTTTCGGGGCTGTGTTGGGGTCAATCTGTGGAAGCAGAACCAGTACCTGTGCGAAGCAGACCACCTGTTCACAGGGCTGCTGAGAATTCAGTAAGACAACCAAACTGAGACGGTCAGAGTAGCACCTCACAGTCAGTAGGCATGTATTTATTTACCAGACACCTGGCAAACACAGGACACCTGCTCTGTGCCATGCACAGTGGTCGTATACACTGAGAATGCGGCAAATCCCTGCTGCTGGCTAGTGAGAGACAAGCCCCCCCCCTCAGCCAAGAGCGAAGAAGGAAAACAAGCAAGACCAGACACCCTGAAACACCTGTCATCTCAGCACTGGGGCAGTAAAGCAGGAGGATCAGGAGTGGGAGGCTGGCCTGCGCTACACAGTGAGACTGTCTCAAACACAGAAGTAGGGAAGAGAAAAGGCAAGGTGGCAGGGAACAGCTAGGGTCAGGTGAACAGCGAAGGTCTCCCTGAACAAAAAAGTCTGAACACAAACATAAAGGGATTGAAAGGGAGGCTCTGGGGTTGCTGAGTGGGAGAGAGGTTGAGAGAGGGGAAAGAGCAAGTGCAGAGGTCCTGGAGCAGAAGCCAATGGAAGCAGAAGGAATTGGTGTCCCTGGCAGGGCAGGTGGAGCAGGGCCCAGTATCCTGAGGTGAACCGATGCTGTTACATTAATCCAGTTGTAGTTATAACATAGTATCCGAGGCAGACTACCGATATCAAGAGGTAAACATCAGTGGTTACTAAGTGTCTCTTACTTTCTTGTTGCTGTGATGAAAGCAACGTAAGAGGGAAAGGTTTTGTTTTGGCTCATACACAGCTCCAAATAAGTGATCGAGCCCATCAGGATGGGTAGACATGGCAGCAGGAGGTGGAGGCATGATGGCAGGAGCAGGAGGCTGGCTGGTTGCATGACATTCACACTCAGCGAGCAAGCAGAGCCAGAACAAGATGTGGGGCTTGGCTGTAAGCCGGAAGACCCACCCCCAGTGACTCGCTTCCTCCTTGCAACCCTTCTAAACACCACCACCATCTGGGGACCAAGGGCTCAAATGTATGAACCTGTGGGGATGTTTCACGTCTGACCACAGAACTAAGGTTCAAGGTCATGGCTCCAAAGGAACCCAGCCTAGAGAAGACTAGAAGAAGTCTGTGTTGGACACGGTGGAGCTGGGACTTAAGAGACATCAGCTTACAAGGAAGTAAAATGGGCGAAGAGCAGGCTTACCCTGACAGCTGACTTGTGCAAAGAGCTCAGATGTCCCTTCCAAAGACACACACCCTGTTAACTTAAGGACCTGCCTCTTAAAGCCCCATCCCCAAAGCACTGTTCCACAGTGTGGAGCCCACCTATGCCTAAATTACATCCAAACTATTTCTGCTGCCAATCGTACCCTATGCTAGGTGGGGCCAGGATGCAGGAAGCAGCTGAGCTTCCTGGATCAGGTTGGACTGGACCATTGGCCAGGGGCAGTGGGTGTGGCCACTGTCTGTTTCTTCACAGTCCTTGAGGGTCAGTCTTCTGGAAAGCCCTTCAGGCAGGACCTTAACTCTGCTTTTCTCATCAGAAGAGGTGATCCTCGCAGAGGACGAAACTGACGTGGAGCAGAGGCACCCTTTTGATGGTAACTGCTCTGAGCCCAGCATGAAGGCGGGTCCCAGGGGAGTGGGGTTGGCTGGAGCTGGGCACGGGTGACTGGTTCTAGCCGGTATAATAGGCCAGGCCAGGAAGAGATGTGAGACTGGGCTGTGCAAAGAAGTTTGAGGAATTGAGGAATGGGCCTCTGGGAGGAATTTCAGAACCTCGTGGGGGGCAGGGTGAGGTTCATTCCTGACTTGCCCTCTTCCCCTTTAACCGCGTGCCCACAGTGTCGCTCTTCTGTAAAGTGCACATAATGGGGCTGGTGAGATGAGTTAGTGCATGAAGATGTCTGTGTCCAAGCTTAGTGGCCTGAGTTCCATCCCCAGAACCCACATGGCAGAAGCAGAGAAAGAAGTGTGTGCGCACATACATATTCGTGCACACAAGCTAACACATACGTGCACACACACAGCAGTGTTACTAATAATGAGGAAGAATCCCATCTTCTGGCTAGACTGGCAACAGAGCACATGCATAAAGTTCTGGGTTTCATCTGCAGCACTGCCAAGAAAGGCAGAGAGAAAGAGAGGACTGCCCACCCTTACTGTCCCTGACAAATGTGGTCCACTCCATAAATCCCAGCCCTGCCCAGCAGTGGGTGCAGTACACACAGGAAAAAGCAGTAGAGGACAGATAGGAATCCAGTCTAGTGTTACAGGTGTATAAATGTCCTATTATTTGGGGGAGTCTGGAGAGATGGATCCTCAGTAAAGAGCACTTGCTGCTCTTCCAGAGGACCCAGGTTCCCTTCCCAGCACCCACATGGCAGCTCACGCCTGTCTCTCCAACTCCAGAGGGTCTGACCCCTCTTCTGGCCACTCATGTGCACAAATACACATGCACTTGATTTCTTTTGTGAATCGTTTTTTTTTTTTTTTTTCTTTTGGTTTTCCGAGACTGTAACTATGGAGCCTGTCCTGGAACTAGCTCTTGTAGACCAGGCTGGCTTTGAGCTCGCAGAGATCTATCTGCCTGCCTATGCCTCCTGAGTGCTGGGATTAAAGGCATGCGCTACCACTGCCTGGCTTAAATCTTTTCTTAAAAACCACTATTTTGTGCAGCAACCAAAAACAATTAGGAGAAAACATTTTAAATAACAAAATGACAGAAAGAAATCAAGAATCATAGATCTTTTACTTGGGAGTAGAAAGTGATTCTCTGTGGAGTGTTCTGAGTCTCTGTTAGAATGTATATCTGCTGGAGAGCCTTGGGGAGCAAGCCTTGGCACGGGACAGCTGCCCCAGCCCCAGCCAGTGTAGCACATGTGCTAGGTTAAGGGTGGACTACACCTCCTGTCCCCGGACTTCTAGGAAGTGAACCCTGCTCTCAATATTAAAATGGACCAGAGCCAGCATTGTGATGCACACCTGCAATCTCAGTGCTCCAGAGGCAGAAGCAGGTGAATTTCTGTGCATTCCAGGGCAGCCAGGGCTATGTAGTGAGACCCTATCTCAGAAAACAAACAAGACTAGAGAGATGGCCTAGCGGTTAAGAGCGCCGGCTGCTCTTCCAGAGGACCTGGGTTTAATTTCTCAGCACCCACATGGTGGACCACAACAGTCTCTAACTCCGGTCTTAAGGAACCAGATACCTTCTTCTGGCCTCTGTGCACTGTACACATGTGCTGCACAGACATACATGCAGGCAAAACACCCAGGCACATAAAATAACAATTGTTAATTAAAATAAATAATAAAAACTGGCCAGATTGAAAATAGTGTTTCTGAGCCTGGATTTCAGACTGTAGCTGAACAGTACTAGACTCTTGTCTGGACTCCCTGCCTTCCCCAGTGGCGGCTTGCACGTGGATGCAGTGGGCATGCTGTGGATCAGTGGGCATGGCAGTACGCTGTGTCTGCTGCCACCCTGGCATAAAAGGGTAATGCCGTCTTCTCTCGCCATGTTTCCCTTGTTGGAGCTCTGCGGAGAGCTACCCTGAAGAAAAGCAAGACGGACCTGCTCAACCCTGAGGAGGCCGAGGACCAGCTGGCTGACATTGCGTCTGTGGGTAAGTCCCTACCTCTATACCAGTCACTGTCCATCACCCAGAAATGGAAGGCCGAGCCCTAGGCTGGGCAGCTGGATGTGCCAGTGTCCTGGAGGTCACATTATGATGAAAATAGCGATCCCCCCACATTCTGCTTTAGTTTTTTTGGTTTTGTTTCTCATACGTGGTTGGATCCTGTCTCCTAATATGGTAGTGTCTCAACTAAAGGAGTCCCACGAATCTCTTTACTGTAGGTTAAGTCTAAACTTTACTCATTTACATCCAGCTCTATCAGGCTCCTCGTTGCCTTGGCTAAACCCTTTACAGCTGAGTGTCCCTACTCCAGAATACTCTGCATAGCGGGGTGTGGTGGGCACACCTGTGATCTCCGCATCCTCAGGCAGAGGCAGCTGAATCTGTGAGTCAGAGCCTGGTCTACCTAACAAGTTCCCGGCCAGCTGGACTCTGCAGTGAGACCCTTTTCAAAAACAAATAAACATGACAAAACAAAACCCTCCCTACCCAAACTGTTTCAGATTCTGGGCATTTCCAGACTTGGGAATATTCCCATATAGATGTGTCATGTCTTAGGCGTGGAACCAAAGTCTAAAACAACATTGATTTGTTTCTCATACACAGAACCTAAAGGTAATTTTAGACCCCTTTAAAAATGCTTTCGTATGACCAGGGATGAAGGGTGCAGGTGCTTAATCCCATGACATGGATCTCTGTGAATTCCAGGATAATAAGAGTTGCGTGGTGTGACTCTGTCTGAAAATAGTATAATAATAACAACAACAATGTTGTAGGCAGGCAAGATGGCTTAGCAGGTAGAGGTGCTTGCCACTAAGCTCGATGGCCTGAGTTCGATACCCAGAATCAATGTGGTGAAAGGAGAGAACCATCTCAAGTTGTCCTCAGACCTCCACACTCATGGCACTTTACACAGAGACACACAATGAATAAGTCACATTGTATCTTGGAACACAGTTTTGTATAGGAAATAATGTTGGTGTATGATGTTTTTATTTATTACCTTGTTGTGTGTGATGTGCTGGGGGAGGGCCCACATGCCACAGTGCTGCTTCGGAGGTGAGAGGACAACTCTCTGGAGTTCCAGAGCACTTTAGCGGTCTTGCCAGCGCCATAGTGGACTTTTCCACACTTGGCGTTGTAAGGTCGCATTTGTATGTTTAGATTAGGAATGTCAATCTGGGGTCACAGGTCACTGAGTTGGGGATGGGTGCTGGGTTCAGCACAAGACAGAAGCAGAATTCCCACCGACGTGAAAGTCGCCACCCAATGAGAGCACACATTAAAAAGAGATTTGGGGCTGGGGATGGCTCCGTCCGTAAAATGCTTGCCTTGAAAGCAGGGACACCTAGGTTCAGCCCCAGAACCCACATCAAACTGGACAGAGCAGAACACTGTAATCCCAGCACTGGTGACGGGAGACTCGCTGGCCAGCCAGTCTCGCCTAATCGCTGGGTCCAGGCCAGTGGGAGACCCGATCTCAAAGGAGGTGCAGGGTTCCTGAGAATGCTACCTCTGGCTGTTCTCCGGGCTCCACACAAATGTCACCCACACAGAGACAAACAAGCACAGATGTGAGCATGCAAACACATACACACCAGACACAAAGGGAGTTCCAGGATGGATCAGCAAAGGTGCTTGCTGCCAAGCTTGACCTGGGTTTGATTCCCCCAGGATCCACGTGGAAGGTCCTCTGACCTTCACATGCACACTGTGGCACATGTGTGACCGCTTCCATACAGTAAGTTAATTAATTTACTAGTGCAAATTTTAAAAATTTAAAACACACACTGGAAAAAAAATCTGTCCCAAAAGAATAACGGAGCTGTAGAGATGAAGCTCCGGCTTGGCCCACTCTGACACAGTAGAGCATGGTCAAGGAAGGAGTTGATGACATTGAGCGAGAACTGAAGGCTCCTGTTGAAAAGGTGCCTCTTCAGCAGCGCCACTGGCTAGTATAGTGGCCGAACTTCAAAGGCACTAGGGATGTTTGGGGGTGCGATAGGGAGGGGGCTCGTGCATACACACCCCTCTAATCTCACCCACAGCACCATTTCTCCTCTGGAACTCTGGACTCCAAGGGTGGCTCTACCAGATGACACCTCCTCCTTGCCCAGTTCTCTGAGGAAGAACCCTGCTCTGCACATTCCTGGTTATCCCACACCCGATGGGCATGCTCCTGGAGATAATTACAGGATCAAAGATATGAATGACTGACTCCCAGCTCCTTACTCCCTAGGCCATTCTGTGCTTGAATAACAGGACACTCATTCATGAACTTGTCCAAGACAGATTGTCACCAGCCCCCACCTGTCTGTTGTACAGTCCCTTACCCAGTTAGGGAGCTTTGTAATGCTATTTTAAAGCTTGTTTTCAATGTCTGGCCCGAACACACTTTTGTTTGTAATGACTATTATTTCTGTTTCCATTTGTGAGCCCACCTGCTCATGTCCTTTGAGAAGGTGTTGATTGCAAATGTCTGATTTGTTTCATGCTTTTAGTCAGTTGGCCTTAAGGTCTGTCTGTCTGTCTGTCTTTCCTTCTTCCTCCTCCTTCTTCCTGGTCTGGATTTCCTTTATTATTATTATTATTATTATTATATTTGTTAGGGAATGGAGAAATACCTCAGAGAATTAAGAGCACTGGCTGCTTTTGCAGAGGGCCATGGTTCAATTCCCAGCACTCACGCGGCAGCTCACAATCACCTGTAAGTCCAGGGAAATCTGATATCCTCTTCTGACCTCCCCCAGCTACATATGGTGCACTTACATACATGCAGACAAAATGCTCACACATGTGATGTAAAAATAAGTCTGTCCAGATGTAGTGGCGCACGCCTTTAATCCCAGCACTCAGGAGGCAGAGGCAGGTGGATCTCTATGAATTTGGGGCCAGCCTGGTCTACCTAGAGTTCCAGGTCAGCCAAGGCTACATAGTAAGACCTTGTCTCAAAAATATTTTATATATGTATGCGTGTTTGTGTGCATGTGTAGGCATGCATGTCACCATACGTGTGTGGAAGCCAGAAGACAACTTGTGGAAGTGGGTTCTGTCTTTCTCTCACGTGGGTCCTAGAGCTCCAACTGCAGTCATCGGGCCTCATGGCAGGAACCGTCACCTGCTGCGCTGTCTTGCAGGCCTCACTCTGCTTTGTCTGTCTTAGTAGGCAAGCAGTTTGGTGATGCTGTGTACTTGAGAGCCCAAGTTGAGACCTTGTGAGTTAGACAGATGCCCCACCTTAGCGAGCTTCTGGTCCTCTTCATCCTTCGCTCTGACAAACATGGAAAAGTGATCCAACCTCATGCTGACAAGGATGAGGGGAAACTGACACTCTTGGATGCTCCTTAGTGGGGACATCAATCTGTAATGTTCCTGATTTATTTATGATATACCACTTGGCATTATTTAATTATAGATTAATTAATTAAGATCAATTCCTTGACTTACTGTTCATGCAGCTTTTATTTATTTGTTTGCTTGGCTTTGTAAAGCTGAGGGCACAGCCCAGTGAGTGCCTTAGGGGCTGCTCTCCCACTCAGCTCCATCTCTGGCCCCTTTACCGAATGTTAGATCCTCAGAAGTGACTTAGTCTCTTGTGCAGGAGGCGTGCATCCCAGTGGCTCTGGTAGGATTGCTTCCGTTTGAATAAAGAAGCACAAGGGCTGGAGCGGGGTTCACAGGACGTGCTCTCTCAGAATGCATAAGGCACTGGGTTCGACTCTTAACACCACAAAACCAAACAAATTCAAAAGCCATTGGGGGCTGGGAGATGACTCAGGGGGTAAGCCTTGCCTTGACAGTGTGAGAGCCTGGGTTTGGATCTCAGAACTCATGGGAACCAGAGTCAGTAGCATGTGTCTGTAATTCTACAGTGAGGTAGGGGACAAAGGCAGGTGCACTCCTAGAAACTCAAAGTCCAGCTAGCTAGCAGTGAGCAACAAAAAGACGCTGTTTCAGCAAGCATATGGCATACACCTCTAATACCAGCACTGGGGAAGCAGAGGCAAATAGATTGTTGTGAGTTCAAAACCACACTGGTGTACTTAATGAGTTCCACCAGCCAGGACTACATAGTGAGACCCTGTCTCAATAAACAACAAACAAAAGCCCTTCTCAAACAAGGTGGAAGGTGGGGATGGACACCCAAAGTTGTTTTCCATATATATACAATGTGTGTGAGTGCACACACCAACATATATGTTTCATACACTCACACATGCACACACAATTTCTTTAAAGAAAAGCCAATATCTTCCAACTTTCTAATTGAACCCAAACACAATCTGTAGTCTGATATCCTGTGATGGGTTCCATCCAAGCAGCAAATCTTCCTAGCCACAAAGGAGGGGAGCCCATGCTAACCCCTGGATTCCCAGACGACCCAGACGGGCTATCTGGGATTCCAGAAGTCTAAGAAGGAGACTCCATGGCTGTGGTTCTTCACTAGCCCCACTGTGCTGTGAATCAGCCAATGAGCATCCCATAGCAGGCTTGCTCACCATGAGGAGCTGACTGTGGGGTGAGGAAATGGACCTGAGCAGGGTCCTAGGATACAAAATGTCTGCTACAAAGCAAGTGTGTGCCTTCAAGCGCTGTGTGTAGCAATGTATTATATACTTTTAAATGGCTGGAGGGTTGGGAAAATGTTAAAGTGCCGGCCCTGCAGGCAAGCCTGAGGACCTGAGTTTGATCCTCCAGGATCCATGCACAAAAAGTTGGGTGTGGTGCTGCGTGCTAATAATGGCTGCCTAGAGAAGGTGGGGACAGGCAGATCCCTGACTGGCTAGCCAATCTAACCTACTAGGCAAGTTCCAAACCTTATGTCTAGAAACAAAATTGAATGGTACCTAAAGACCTCTGGCCTCCCCATGCACACATGCACACACATGCACACAGACATAAGCATTCACAAACATGTAGGTATGCACACATGTATGAGTGCCTACATGAACACATGCACACACACACAAAGCTGAGATTTGTACATTCTTTCACGAAGAAAAGTATGTGAGTGTATTGGCTTTCTGTGCCCACAGTACCTGAGGTAATCAAGTTGAAAAGAGCAGAGGTTAACGGGGGCTTGTAGTTCACTGTCACCCATTCCTGGTCCCTTTATGAGGCAGCACACTGTTGTGGTGGAAGTGTGTGACAGAAGCATCTGCTTGTGTCATAGCAACAGGAAGCAGAGAGAGAAAGATGGGGAGAAGTTGGGGCAAGAACTCAAGGCAAAACTGATGCATGAGCCATGGAGGAGTGCTGCTTTTTGGCTTGCCTCCTCTGGCTTGCTCAGCCTGCTTTCTTATACACCCCGGGAACCAGCTGCTCAGCGGTGGCAACACCCACAGTGGGCTGGGCCCTTCCCTCGCACACTGATCTCATAAGAATATGTTCCCACAGGCTTGCCTACAGGCCGATCTCACGGAGGTATTTTCTCAATTAAGATTCCCTCTTCCCAGATAGATCAAGGTTTGAGTCAAGTTGACAGAAGCCACCCAGCACATCCCTCTAGGCCCCAACTCATAAAGTATTTACCACCTCCCCCATTTACGCTAGAGGCTGGAAACATTTAAGAGGCAAACCACAACCGTAATACACATGGTAACTGGCTCAAGCTAGCCATACTGTGGTGTAGACATGCTTCAGAACCACCTACAAAGGTTGCAGATGGCACAACAGGAAAGTCGCTCACTGCCCCTGTAAGTTCCATTCCCAGCACCCATATAGGGCAGCTCACAACATCCTAGCTCCAGGGTACCTGACATCCTCTGCTGGTCTGTGTGGATGGGTACACATACACAAACCATCATAGCAAGTAATTTAAAAAAAAAAAAAAAGTCCGGTTATGCAATCCGCCAGCTTATCTTCAATTTGTATCTACTTTATATAAAATGTAATTATTTTTATAAAAATAATTAATCATAAATGGTAGGGGCCATGACTCAGTAATAGAGTATTCACGTACTGTGTGTGCACACACTACTGTGTGTGCCTACTGTGTGTAAGGCCCTGAGTTCCATTCTTGACACTGTCAAAAAGTAGAGAAAGAAAGAAAATGGAGAGTATAGAGCACGAGAGGCTCCAATCGGGGCCTGGAGAGATACTCAGTGGGTTAAAACACCTGAGTTCAGGTCCCACACCCACGTCAGGTGACTCACAGCCACTGGTGATGCTAGTCCTTTCCTGGCCTTATGAGCATCGTATTCACATGGTGCGCGCGCGTGTGCACACACACACACACACAAACACTTTAAAAATTATTATATTACAGTTAGATTTTTTTCAAGTTTGGTATTTGTTTTGTGGTGTGTGTATCTGTGTTTGCAGATGTGTGCACCCTGCCTGCTTGTAGAGGTCAGAGAGGACGCATGTAGAGGCCAGGCAGGACGCATGTAGAGGCCAGGGAGGACGCATGTAGAGGCCAGGGAGGATGCATGTAGAGGCCAGGGAGGACGCATGTAGAGGCCAGGGAGGACGCATGTAGAGGCCACAGAGGACGCATGTAGAGGCCACGGAGGACGCATGTAGAGGCCACGGAGGACGCATGTAGAGGCCACGGAGGACGCATGTAGAGGCCACGGAGGACACATGTAGAGGCCATGGAGAATGCATGTAGAGGCCAGGGAGGACGCATGTAGAGGCCAGGGAGGACACTGGATCTTGCTCTAGCACTCACCTGCTCACGTCTGTGGGTGACATTTGTGTGGAGCCCAGAGAACAGCCGGAGGTAGCATTCTCAGGAACCCTGCACCTCCTTTGAGATCGGGTCTCCCACTGGCCTGGACCCAGCGATTAGGCGAGACTGACTGGCCTGCGAGTCCCCGTCACCAGCGCTGGGATTACAAGTGTTCTGCTCTGTCCAGTTTGATGTGGGTTCTGGGATTGAACTCAGGTCTTTGTGGTTTTGAAACAAACACTTACTGACTGAGCCATCATCCCCTTAGTCCCAGATCCCTGTTTAATGTGTGTTCTCCTTGAATGGCAGCTTTCACATGGGTAGGAATTCTGCCTCAGTCTTGTCCCCAGCTCAGTGTCTAATTAGAGCCCATGACCCCTCAGTTCTCCAGCAACCCTCAGCTGAGTACTCCTGATCTGAACATCTAAAGTGCACCGAACCCTAAACAGCCGCTCCATGCTGCAAGTGGGCAGTCCCTGTGGATCACTTAGCACCCAGCATCCTGCCAGTCCTCTTCCTGGAGGCCTTTGCAGCACGTAGCTCCCATAGGGGACTTTTAGCACAGCACAGCTCCATCTTGTTCTCTCCTGTGATCCCCTGCCGACGGGCGTCCTCACCAAGGGCCATCCTGAGTCTCACTTTCTCCGTCCTTTCCTTGGCAGGGTCTCCTTTTGCCAGAGCCAGCATTAAAAGTGCCAAGCTGGAGAACTCAACTTTTTTTCACAAAAAGGAGAGAAGGATGCGTTTCTACATCCGCCGCATGGTCAAAACTCAGGCCTTCTACTGGACCGTGCTCAGTCTGGTAGCCCTCAACACGCTGTGCGTCGCCATCGTCCACTACAACCAGCCCGAGTGGCTCTCCGACTTCCTCTGTGAGTGCTGCCCTCTGCCGGCCTCTGCACCTCCGTCGGCCCTTCCCCAACCTGCCCCTGCCTAGGACCAATGACCATTTCCGCAGCTAAAATGGGGGCCACGCAGCTGCTGCCACAAGTGGAGCTGCCTTAGACTGGTGTTAGACCTGAGGCAGCTGAGCAAAGACAAAGGGTTCTTTAGCTCATAGTTTGGCAGGGTCAAGGGCATGATGCCACCTGATTTGGCTTAGCTCTGGGCAGAAGCTCAAGGTGAGTGACACGGGGATGGAAGGAGTGTGTGCCGGGCTTGTTCTCACACCTGCAGCCAGAAAGTCAAGACAAAACCCACAGACAGACAGACATCCAAAAGAGAAATAGACAGGACCTGGCTAGATGGCTCAGCGGTAAAGACTCGGGTGTCAAGCCTGGAAACCCGAGTCGACTTCCGGAACTCACCTGGTAGAAAAAGAAAAGATTCCCACAAAACCTCTGACTTCACAGGAGCACTGTGGCATGGGCATGTACACACACACACACACACACACACACACACACATACACACACACATACACACACACACACACACACACACATACACACACACACACACACACACACACACACACTTACACGCACGCGCAGGCACATACACACATGCACAAAGCACAAAGTAGTAAAAACCAAAAAAGAAGAAAAAAGAGAGACTGGCAGAGATAGATCTGAATGCAAAGACAGACAGACTCAGAGTAAGACAGATGGGCAACGAGGCACACTGTCAGCGTCCTATGCACCTCCCACTAAGCCCCAGCTTTTAAGGCCCCAATCTGGCTCTTAGTGTTCCCACTCTACAGTCCAGCCTTCTATGACATGAACCATTGAAAGGGACACAGAACACAGTCAGGCTTGCCCAGCCCATCTTTCTCACAGTCCTGAGAATCCACAGCTACTGTTTCTAAGTGAATACAAAGGAATACAAAGTGCAGATGGAGGAGAGAAGAGACAGTGACCAGAAGAGGCACATAGAGACAGTGGCATGTGTTTAACCCTGAAAGTACTGCTCAGAATGTCCATGAGATGTGCACTTTCAAGTTGGAAAACCACAAAGTGTCTTGCTAGTGACCCCCTCTGCCCCTCTGCTGTCCTGTAAACAGTGACCCCCCTCTGCTCCTCTCTTCCCTCCCTCTTCTTCACAGTGCAAGCATTAGAATTAACATACAGTAGGCAGGGGCTCTACCACTGAGCCATGCCCACAACCCCACCCTGGGGGATTCTAGGCCCCTGTCCCCTACCTCCTTCCTTGTTCACTCTCCTCTTCTCTGCCTACTCCTTTTGCCTCCCCTCTGCCTGGGATGGGCCCTTTAGAACAAATGTGAGTCTGCCTTAGTTCCTCAGAGGATGCCAGGACCCTCAAGGTTTTGTCCTCTGGACTCTACCCATTTCAGGATTTGCCTAAACTGGGCATGGGCACTGGAAGGTGGGAGCCCCCAGGACTGAACAAACTCTAAGGATAATCAACAGAAGAGAGTGTGGGCCTGCCAAGGATATGGATGGCCTGGCTCTCCCCTGGAGGCCCCTTGAGAACCTACTAAATCTTCTGTGCCTACTGGCTGCCTCCTCCTGGAGCTATTAGCCTTCTGACCTATCTCCTGTCTTTGCTCAGAAGTAGCCTAGGACAGCTATAAGGGATGGTCATGCCTCTGACCTAGAAAGGCCTGAATTCTAGTCTAAGGGTCTGCCCCACAGGACACCCCAAGGGGACTGTCCTTCCTCTGCACCTGACCCGCTTCCAAGCTGCATCATTGCCTTGGTCCCTCTGGAGCCCTGTGAAGCAGGCTCTTCGCTTTCCGTCAGGACCTCTTGATCGCGGCTATTTTTACTCACCTAGTTCCCATCACTAATCATTTTGCAGTCTGTCCTGGTTAAGGAGACAGGGGATTAGAACTTCCTGCCTGGAGGCCTTGGTGTCTGTAGACATCTTTTAGTTCGCCCCATTTTCCAGTTAATGAGAAAAGAGACAGAGAGGCGAAGGAACTTTTCCCAGGTCACACAGCTTGTAAGGGATGAATTCAGGATCTGTGTTCCTAAGTCCAAACTGTGTCTGATGGAAGTCCTACCCCCTAAGCAGGCTCAGGCTATCGTCCATCCATCAGAGGTTTTCAGTTCTAAGGCATACTGAGAGGAACAAAGAATGAAACAGTGTGACTCTAAGATGTAGCGTAGTTTCAGACAAATCCAGACCAGAGCAAGTGAGCACCCTTGGGATTGATGAAATGTGCATCTGGGTCTCAGGATCTCTCAGTAGAGGGTGGGTCTGACCATCCTGAGATTCCCCTGGTCCCTCCAATGTCGCCTGTCACTAGCTCCCTTGTTTCCATGGTAACTAGGGAGCAAGCATCTCAGAGACGTCCTCTTAGAGCGCCCCCTGCTGGATCTCAGAGGGACCAAATATTATAGGCAGATTTGCTTCTCTAGCTGCTCTGTCCCAGACACTCAAGGAGTTTTAGAAAATCCTACAAATCAAGGAAAGTTAGGACAAGAAATAACAATGGGGGGGGTTTGGTAATCTATTCAAACCACCTCTTTTAACAAAACCAGAGGCTGGGTGATTTAATATCAACAGACAGTTACTTTCTTGAATTCCTGGAGCCTGGGAAGTTTCCATGTGGCACTCTGGGAGACTTGGTTGTCTGCTGGAAAGCTGTTCTGTGCTCCCAGTGCTGTGTCCCCATGAAAGGCCAGAAGACGAACTCCCACATCAAGACCCGTTATGGCACATTGAGTGCTGTTGACAGGACTCTGGGACCTGATGCCCCTTCAGCCACCGCACACTGTTCTAATAGCTTCATACTCTGTGGGCATTTTAGAGGCCAGGAGTGGAGGCACGCCTTCAATCCCAACACTTGAGGAGGCAGAGGCATGCAGATCTCTGTGAGCATGGGGCCAGTCTGGTCTAAATAGGAATGCCAAGACTACGTAGTGAGACCCTGTCTCAAAAAAAAAAAAAAAATCACAGATTTCCAAAGGGGAGTACAGGCATGCAAACCTTGGCAATCGTCAACCAGAATTAGCTCTGGAACCATAATTCTGAAGTCTGTGGGAACTGCTCTAAATCCCCAGTCTGTCCTTTCTTTCCAGCTCCTTTCCCACTTGCTCCTTCATTTGTTTATTGCAGCGCTGGGGTGGAACCCAAGGCTTTATACATGCTAAGTTAGTGCTCTACCACTGAGCCATACCCCCGTTGACTTATTGGAGGATTCTAGGCCAGCTTTCTATTGCTGATCCAAAGCCTCTGCCCCTCAATGTCCAGTTTAAGGCGGCGTTCCACACACGTATGGCTATACCTGAAACCCAGCTAGTCATTTAGTAAATGTAATAAGGCACCCAGGGATCCATCAGTCAACACAAAACTGGGTCCATAGCAATATCCTACACCCATCTTTCCTCATCAAACCAGGGCAAAAACTGAGAAACTGAAGCCCGTGGGAAAGAATCCTTGCATAGCTATCCTTGGCCATGTTGCACAGAGTATCGTCTCTACCTCCCTGCCTGCCAGGGAGACACAGGAGTAAAAGCAGAGGCTTGGAGTCTTCCCCGTGGCCTAACCCACAGCTCTTCCTTTTCCTTCCAGACTATGCAGAATTCATTTTCTTAGGACTCTTTATGTCCGAAATGTTTATAAAAATGTACGGGCTCGGGACGCGGCCTTACTTCCACTCTTCCTTCAATTGCTTTGACTGTGGGGTGAGTACCGCACTCTCTCAGGTTCTCCTTCAGGATCTTACTGATACCCAGGGGCTTCATAGGAAAGTAGAGGGAGCCGTGTGTAGGTCATGCCTTCAGCCCTGGGCTGAGGGTATCCTCGGCTGTCCAGTGAGACTCTGTGAAACAAAATAAAAGTGGAATCAGGAGGCTGGCGCCACCTCTGGACGTGAGGTGAGGAGGGAGGAGGGGGCATCGGGAACACACAGCTGCTGTCACCTTAGGAAGGGACAGTTAAGCTGTCTTAGTAGAAGTGGAGAACCCAGAAGTTCTGTGGTGAGTATGGAAAGAATGGAACTAATTTCTGTTTTAAAAACTCAAGGCAGTCGGGCATTGGTGACACACACCTTCAATCCCAGCACTGGGGAGGCAGAGGCAGGTGAATCTCTGTGAGTTCAAGACCCAGCCTGGTCTACAGAGCAAGCTCCAGGACAGCCAGGGCTACACAGAGAAACCCTATCTCCAAAAACTCAAGGCCAGACATGGTAGCAGACACTTTAATCCCAGCTCTTGTGAGGTAGAGATTCGGTCTACCTCAAGATCAAGAGTTCAAGACCAGCCTGAGCTATATAGTTCAAGATTAGTTTCTTCTTCATAGTGCAGGGTCTCATAGTTCAAGCTTGGAGTACACAATGAATTCAAGGCAGACTTGGACTACATGATACTCTGTTGTTGTTGTTTTTAAAAAAAAAAAAAAAAAAAAAAAGCTTGGGCCACCAAGATGGCTCAGTGGGTAAAGGTGCTTGCTGCCAAGCCTGCTAATCTGAGTTCAACTCCCAGGACCCACATGGTACAAGAAGAGAACCAACTCCTGCAAACTGTCCTCTGCTCATATTGTGGCAAATACCCAATCATATCCACAATAACAATAAATAATTTAAAATAAATAAATATAAATTAAATAGAGAGAGAGAAAACTTGAAGAAAACCAGACATCAAAGGTTACGTATCACCTAATTCCATTTCTGTGAAGTGGCCAAGGAGGCAGACCCACAGACAGGAAGCAGATCAGAGATCCTCAGCGCCGTGGCTCAGGAGGGAAAAGATGCATGGGCATCTCTGAAGCTGCAGGGCGGCCTGGACAGACAATAGGCTCTTGTGGATGCCTCTGTGCACCCGGAGGGTTAATTTTATAGTGTGTGCTTTATAGTGTGTGCATGTGAGAGTGTGTGAGAGTGTGTGTATGTGTGTGAGAGAGTGTGTGTGTCTGTGAGAGAGGGTGTGTGTGTCTGTGTCAGAGTGTGTGTGTGAGAGTGTGTATGTGTGTGTGAGTGTGTGTGTGAGAGAGTGTGTGTGTCTGTGAGAGAGGGTGTGTGTGTCTGTGTGAGAGAGAGTGTGAGAGGTAGTGAGAGAGTGTGTGTGAGAGAGTGTGTGTGAGAGAGTGTGTGTGTGAAGAGTGTGAGAGAGAGAGAGAGAGTGTGTGTGAGAGTATGAGAGTGAGAGAGTGTGTGTGTGACAGTGTGTATGAGAGAGAAAGAGAGTGTGTGTAAGAGTGTGTGAGAGAGAGAGAGTGAGAGTGTGAGAGAGTGTTGTGAGAGAGTGTGAGAGTGAGAGAGTGTGTGTGTGAGAGTGTGTATGAGAGAGAAAGAGAGTGTGTGTAAGAGTGTGTGAGAGAGAGAGTGAGAGTGTGAGAGAGAGTGTGTGTGAGAGAGTGTGAGAGAGTGAGAGAGTGTGTGTGTGAGAGTGTGTATGAGAGAGAGAGTGTGTGTGTGTGAGAGAGAGAGAGACAGTTTGAAACAGTGTTTCTATGTAGCCCAGGCTGGCCTTCAACTTCCAGTGATCCTCCTGCCTCAGACTCCAAGTGCTGGGATATCAGGCATATGTGAGCTTTTAATAAATAGAAACATAGAGGAAAAAGATGAGTTTGGGCCACCATCTGTTAGTCTCTGTGACAAAATACCTGACAGATGCCCAGGCATGGTGGTGCACGCTTTTAATCCCAGCACTTGGAGGCAGAGGTAGACAGATCTCTGAGTTGGAGGCCAGCCTGGTCTACGAAGTGAGCTCCAAGACAGCCAGGGCTACACAGGAAAACCCTGTCTCAAAAACAAAACATACAAACAAAACCTGACAGAAACAACCTGAAGGAGAATTTTGGCCCCTGGTGATCTCCTCCAGCCAGGTCCTACCTCTTACCAGCTTCACAGCCTTCCTATAAGCCTGACCCTAACCTGTGGAGACTTCCCGATAGAGGCCACTATGTTCCCTGAGGGGTGGACCTGGTTCAGGTCCTGGAAATGGGTGGGAGTCCTGAGGTCAACCACAACCTTGAGACTAGGTTCTCTACTGCAGGTCATCATTGGGAGCATCTTTGAAGTCATCTGGGCTGTCATAAAACCAGGTACATCCTTTGGAATCAGCGTGTTACGAGCTCTCAGGTTACTGCGTATTTTCAAAGTCACAAAGTAAGTTTTGAGGTTTCTTAGCCCTCTGATGAGGGGATGAGGAGGGCACCCTGCCTGGCGTGCATACCCTGCTCTGATCCCCACCTTGGATTCTGTTGGCAGGTACTGGGCATCTCTCAGAAACCTGGTTGTGTCCCTCCTCAACTCCATGAAGTCCATCATAAGTCTGTTGTTCCTCCTCTTCCTGTTCATCGTTGTCTTTGCCCTCCTGGGGATGCAGCTGTTTGGTGGCCAGTAAGTACTGCCTGATATCTGGACCCCACCCGGGACCCCTGCTCAGCTTCCGTGGCACACCCACTGCCACCCGGCTCCTTCAAGCCGGCCTCGCCATGTGACTTGCCCTCAGGACATGAATGGTCATCTAGGGGAACAGATACTCTACACGTTACCATGGAAACCAGAAACTGAACCAAGCCTTCAGAGTGGAAGGGCTAACACAGAATGTCCTTGCTGTCCACAGGTTTAATTTTGATGAGGGGACTCCTCCCACCAACTTCGACACTTTCCCAGCAGCAATAATGACTGTGTTTCAGGTATGAACTTTCTCAGCCCGATGCGGGCCCCTAACCACAGGGCAAGGGGCTGCCCAGCAGCCCAGGAGCATCCCTGAATTCCTTTATTTCTTCCCTTTTCTGACTGTTTTGGAATGCTTGTTTTTATTGTTGCTGGAGATGTAGCTCAGTGTTAGAGCATTTATTTAGCACATATGAGGCCCTGGATTCCAGCCCAAATACAGACATACACACTCACGTGCATACACACACACAGGAGAGGATAGCTTGTCACTTGTATATCCCAAGAGAGTTTAGGATGCCCTACAGGACCACATAGGACTGTGCCAGGGCCAGTTGGGGTAATGAAGATCCTTGCTTGTGGTTTTCATGAGAAGGAGCAAGTAAAGCGGAGCATCTGCCCCTGCAGTAGTGACTCTGACAGCTGTCAGGGTAAGCTGCTATATCAGAGCAATGGCCAGATTCTTCCCCATCTCTAGGAATTGGCTTCCCCAGGACAAAACCATCCCTCCAGGGTCTGCAGGGCTCCAGCTACTTAAGTATCAATACAGCCAGTAAAGCTGGCTGGGCATGATGCACACTGGACTGTCACCCCAGGACTTGAGATTGGGGCAAGAGGAAGTAGGAGTTCGTCATTTTCAGTTCCTAATGAACTTGGGGTCAGCCTGAGCTACATAAAACACTGTTGAAAAAAGAAAGGAGGGAGGGGGAAGGAGAGGAGTGGAAAGGAAAACCAAAAATAAAAGAGAACCTGGGGTAGTAGCACACACTTGTAATCCCAGTACTCTGGAGGCTGACTGGAGGAACTCCAGTTCAAGGCCAGGCTGTGAGACCCCGCCCAAAACGAAAGGGAAAGTCCTGGTTAATGCCTGCCTATTTGGAAGCAAGTGTCTACATTTTCCAGGGTAAGGAGACTTGCATCTTCTTGGGGCACCTACACTAAGGCTTGGAAACTGACTGATCAGAAATCTCTAGATTTATCAAAATTTATGTATTTCTTTGGAAGAGAAAGGGAGTGTATAGAAGATGTGGCCTCCATCCTTCCTTTTCTTAGAGAGGCTGCAAGGCAGGCTTGAGAGAGGACATCTGTGAAGCCAGAGAATGGATGATTGACAGGCCAAGCTCCAGGGGGACGCAGTCCCCCGGGGACACAGGGCATTGTCTGCAGACACTGTTGATGGTCATACCTAGTTGAGTGGGCGAATGACATTGGCATCTGGTTGCCGGAGGCCAGTGATGTTCAGTATTGGGCAGGGCACAGGTTGGTCCTCCCAGTAAACGATGTACCCTTTGACTAACAGTGCCAGGCTGAGAAGCCTAGCCACAGCCCAGGAACATTCTAGAATTCTTCCCTATTTCCTTCATCCTCAGGAGACTATGGATAGAAGGAGGGAAACTGGGGTGTTGCATTTTTTAAAAGACACAAGGCCTGGGTATGGTGGTGTGTTCCCAGTATTTGGGAAGCAGAGGCAGGTGGATCTCTGTCAGTTTGAGGCCAGCCTGGTCTATACAGTGAGACCCCAACTCAAAAAATTAAAAGATCCATGGAGGGATGAGATGCCTCAGTAGGCAAAGGCGTTTGTTGCCAAGCCTGACAAGTTGGGTTTGATCTCTGGGACTCACATGGTGGAAGGAGAGAAGTGACTTCTACATGTTGTCTTCTGACCTCCACACTAGCACTGTGGCATATGTGTGAGTGTGCACACAAGTACACACACACTAAATAAATACATAAGTGTAACTTAAGTTTGAAGATGGCCTAGGCCATATAGAGAGACTCTCAAAGGAAAAAGGAAGGAAGGAAGGAAGGAAGGAAGGAAGGAAGGAAGGAAGGAAGGAAGAGCATTTACTGCTCGGAGGGCCTGAGTTCAGTTCCCAGCACCCATGTCAGTGGCTCACAACCACCTGTAAATCCAGCTCCAAGGAATCTGACGCCCTCTTCTGGCCTCTGAGAGCATCACAGCTGTATGTAAGATGCCATGGCACCATTGTCCCTCTCACCCCGCTGCTCCACTTCACTCCCTGGCCTCTAATCAGCTAGTCCATCCGCTAGGTCAACCTGGGTTTTCAGCCTGAGCGAGACTGTGGTATATCTGCCTTTCTGTGCTGAACTTACATGAACTCACATCACACCCTCAATTTTTTCAAGCATTTGAGCACTGCTCAAGTATCATTTTGGAGTCAGATACGGTGGCACATGCCTGCCGTCCCAGCACTGGGGTGGGGAAGCCAGAGGATCGGGTGTTCAAAGTCATCCTTACTTATTTGGGAAGTGTGAAGGCAACTAGCTACACAAAACCCTACCTTAAACACACACACACACACACACACACACACACACACACACACACACACACACACACACGAGAACGCCTGGTACCCCCTGTGCCTCCTCCATGCTAATCAGTAGGGCTACCACCTTTTGTTCCATGTTTGCTCCCAGTGTCCTGCCTTTGTAAATCGCCACAGGAGCAGTCCTGGGTGGGTAAACACCTTAGCTCCCTCACCTCACAAGGCTGAACCCCAGATGTCCACAGTGGAATCTTGCTCCATAAATTACCCCTTTTGTTTCCTTTTCTGTGACAGGGTCTCATGTAGCCCAGGCTAGCCTCATGCTAGCTATAGAGCTAAGGCTGGCCTTGAATTCCTCATCTTCGTGCCTCCACCTCCCCAGTACTGGGATGACAGTCTTGTGTCACATGCCTGGTCTATGCAATCCTGGGACTAGAACCCCAGGTTTCGGCCAGGCAGTGGTGGCACACACCTTTAATCCCAGCACTCATGAGGCAGAGGCAGGTGGATCTCTGTGAGTTCGAGGCCGGCCTAGTCTACAAAGTGAGTTCCAGGACAGCCAGAGCTACAGAGAAACCCTGTCTTGAAAAGAAAGAAAGAAAGAAAAAAATGAACCCCAGGGTTTATACATGCTAGGCAAGTACTCTATTACTGAGCTGCATCCCCAGATCTCTCTCGCTCTCTTTTTCTTCTTTTTATACTAGCAGGAATCCCACATCATACAGCTCACAGGTCCATGAACCATGACAAATGACGAGCTAGGCAAGGACTCTGCCACTGAGCTACATCCCCAGGACTCCTGCCCTTTAAAATTATTGTTTTAATGTCTGTTTATTTCAGACAGGGTCTTGCTAAATTACCAAATACCAAGTCACTGGAAGCTGAGTCTGTGCCTTGACCCATGCGGCCTAGAGCAAACCCTTGTGTTACATCAGAGAAGACAGGATTACAGCAAGTCATGAGACACCCAAGTTCCCTATTTCCCACAGCCAAGTTGAGAGCCCACAGTTACAGGCACAGAGATGGGAGTTCACATGAGGTCGATGAAGACCTTGGGCTGACGGATCATGGCTGCAGTTGTGACTCCAATGAGCTGCTGGCTGAGAGGGGTTTGGCTGTGTGTCTGTCCCTGTCTTTCAGATTCTGACGGGCGAGGATTGGAATGAGGTCATGTATGATGGGATCAAGTCTCAGGGAGGTGTGCAAGGCGGCATGGTGTTCTCCATCTACTTCATCGTCCTCACCCTCTTTGGGAACTGTATCCTTCATGGGGACCAGGGACAGACTGGGTGTGGGCGGAGGAGGAGGGACCCAGATGCCCAGGCTCTGGGCAGTGCTCCCATCGGCTGCTTTCCCTGACTTGACATACAGACACCCTGCTGAATGTGTTCTTGGCTATCGCAGTGGACAACCTGGCCAATGCCCAGGAGCTCACCAAGGTAGAGGACACAGTAACCACCTGCCGATGGCAGATCACGACAGCAGGGGGTGGAGGGATGTGGGGACGGGGTCAGGGCTCTTGCTGGGGAAGGGAGCATTGGGCGCTTCTCCTGGAACCATGCCATCTCTGATCAAGCCAGTTTACAGCCCAGAAGGGAAAGGGGATAGCAAGGTGGCTACTGAGGACAGATAGCCAGCTACACCAAAGGGCTTGAGGAATAAGGAGTTCCAGGGTAATGGGCACCACTACCAAGCAGAGGACGGGCCAAGGAGTGACTTGATAAGGCCGTGGATAGAGCTGGTCCTCTGGAAATGCAGAACCATGGCAAGGCTCAGATACAGTGGCCAGGAATATACTTCCCACTGTGCCCTCCCTCTGGCTTCCATATGGAGCCTGCTAGGGACAGCTGATGGGAGCCAAGAGACAGGATGCTCACAGGTCAGCTGCCTGGGAGGACAAAGAATGGGGCTGAGGGCATATTTACCACCTGTGACCATGTGCTGAGGGGCTGGCCAGATGAAATTCCCGCAGGCTGGTCTTCCAAGAGACAACAGTTAGAACTGTGGTGCTTTGGGTGCCACGCACTACTCCAGTCTCCCTTTGGAGAGTCAGAGAGGCAAAGTCCCTTGTCCAAGATGGTATGACGGCTACAGCCACATGCAGCCACATGCATTGTGCAGCAGGCATGGTGGCATATGCCTGTGAGCACAGCACTGAGGCAGGAGGATTGCAAGTTTAAAACCAGTCTGTGCTACATAGCAAGAGCCTGTCTTCCTCCCCCCAAAAAAGCGTGTGTGTGTGCATACACACATACATATACATATATCCTCACTCCACAGTGGGAGTGGGAAAACTGAGGCCAGGGAGGGTAGGTGCATGTGCCATACACTAGGAATTGAGAGAGCAAAGACAGAACCCTGCAACCCTGCAAAGGACAGAGGAAAAGAGATAGGACAGGGAGAATTTCAAAGTGGGAAGAAAAGCCACCTGGGTGAGACGAAGCCCAGGTTCTCATTCATACTCAGGGACAGTGAATTATCTGGGCTATCATGTGCCCCTTAAGGCAGCCTAGGAGACAGGGGAGGTAGTACTGCTTTCAGCAATGCATCTCATGGCCCCGGCGGGCTAGCCCAGAACAGGGCTGCCAGGATACACACTACACAAAGGAAACTGGACAAGGTGGTGTGTGGAGGCTGTGTGCTCAGACAGCTGCCTCTGCCTGGGGGAAGAAACCTCAGGGATGATGCTTGGGACCTCGACCTGGGTGTCAGGACAGAGGCATCTTCTTTGTGGTCATAGCTGGCTCTGCAAAATTTTAAAAACCACACAGCACTTGCAGGCAGGGCTCTTCCTAGCAGCCCTGGAGCTCCCCTAGTTTCAGCTTCACTGTCTCATCCCCGGCGCCTCAGCACTCAAAGGCACTGGGGCTACAGGAGTAGGGACTGCCAACCCTCCATCTGTTGACCCTGGCAGGAGGGAGGGAGGATTTCCCGGCCCCACCTCCATCAGGGAAAAGCGGAAGTCTCCCACCCCAGGCACGGAGCCAAGAGTTCAGCCACCATGAAGCAGGCTGGCGTGTGTCACCACAGGCCGATCCAGCCGAGGGCTCATCCAAGATACAGGAGGCTAGCATGGGAAGACAGGCCAGCCTCACTCCAAAGTGAAGGTGGCCATTCCCCTACACACCCCATCTTCCCCTTCTGTTGTACATGTTTCACACAGGTGTAATCCTCAAGCAAGGGAAGGCGCCTGGATCCCCAGTTTATGCACACCATCCCTCAGACAGCGATCAAGTATTGAGCGCCTGCAGTGAGCACAGCCCTGGCCTAGAAGCCAGGGTCGTAGCAGTGAATGACACTAAGATGCCTGGCCTCTTGGCACAGGAATCCAGGCTGTGGAGACAGGCCAGGAATCAGACACATTTGTAAAACCACAGTTTATCGGATGGTGCTGAGAAAAGTGCGGCGGGGTGAGTCAGGGAGTCCTCAAAGTTCAGGTGATGAAGAGAAGACACAGAGAAGCTGAGAGACCTGCTGAAGGTCACACACCAATAAGTGGAAAGGCTGGGATTTGAACCCTGCTGTCGGAATCTGAAATGTGTGGTCTTCTCCACTGCACACAAGATGCTTAAACCTGAATTGTTCATGCCCTCCCAGGAGCTTGCCAAAAATCCAGATTCCAGGAGGCAGCCCTGGGTCTGCGGGTGCTGCCAGGGGCCTGGGAACCTGCTTTTTTAGTGTCGTTGAGGCAGATGCTTCCAAGACCTGATTCTAAGCTATGCTAGGCATGGTGCCTAGAGAGTGGACACCCCACCTCCTTGTCACTGACAGATTTTAAGGTGGAGGTTATTCCTGGCCCCAGAAGAACTCAAAAGGTAGGGGCAGCCACCCTGTAGCCCTGCCCCAGGGCTCCTATTCTTGGTGGGTCTCTATATATTTTTTTCCCTTGAGACAGGGTCTCACTTTATAATCCTGACTGTTCTAGAACTCGCTCTGTAGACCAGGCTGGCCTTGAATTCATAGCGATCTTCCAGCCTCTGCCTCCTGAGTGCTGTGATTAAAAGCGTGTGCCTGCACACCCGGCTTTTAATGGTCCATCATCTAGGCCATGGACTTAAGCATAGAGCCCGCCCCTCTCCCCATCTTCCCACAGGCTTACCATAGATCTTACAGACCCCAGCTGCCTTCTCCCGGCTGTTGACAGTTGTATAAGCTGTGGCTCTGCCTTTGGGGCTACCTGATGTTTAAGGGCACTGGTTCAGAGCAACCTGAAAAGCACAGAACACCCACAGGCTCAGGACTAGGGGTGCAGCTCCCTGAAAGCTCTGTTCTAGCTGCCGCAAAACCTCAGGATCCATCCCCAGCACCAAAAAAGAAGTTGGGGAAAAAAGGCGGTAGGGGGAGCCAGGCATGCTCACACATGCCTGTTATTCCAGCACTGGGAAGTGCTGAGCCAGAACGATCTCAAGTTCCAGACCAGTGGGGCTACAAAGAGTTAATGGGCTAGAGAACCAGCCTGTACAATGGAGTACATTTCACCACCCAGTCTGCCTGGCGACCTTAGTTCCAGTTGGTTATGGTCCAGGCCAAACTTGTTTCTCAATACTTCAGATTTTGCCTCGGCTGGCAGCAAGGTGGGAAGTGAGCCCCAGGCCTGTTCTCGTGCACAGGAATCCCATTTGCTTCCTAGGATGAACAAGAAGAGGAGGAGGCAGCCAACCAGAAACTGGCACTACAGAAAGCCAAGGAGGTAGCAGAAGTGAGTCCCCTGTCTGCGGCCAACATGTCTATAGCTGTGTAAGTGTCCCCAAGCCTCGGGTGCCACTCAGGCAATGATGTGGGGAGGGTCAGGGTGGCCCTTAAGGGCTGAGCCTGGGAGAGGGGCCTTGCATTCCCACCACTTTCACTTCGTGACGTATTTAATGAGCATCTGCCACGCACCCAGTCCTGTTGTAGTGTGAAAGCAGCATCCATGTGGGGCGGGACACTTCAAGTCCAGGAAATGACAAATAATAAGTGAGATGAGTGAGGAAATTACACACTGTGGAGCCTCCAGGAAGCAGCTGGGAAGGGGCAGTGGGTGAGGAGTAAGGAATTTGAGCCATGTCACCCTTCTGTGCCCTGTGTGCCGCCCTCTGTGCCCCGTGTGTGCACCCCAGGCCAGTGCTCTGCCACTGAGCTGCACTCCATCCCCCAAAGCTGTGACTTTATAGCCAAGTGTGGTGGCACACACCTCACTCTGGAGACAGAGACAGGCAGATGTGTACAAGTTCAAGGACAGCTGGGTCCAGACTAGACACAGTAGGATCCTGGTCCAGAAAACAAACTTGTTAGGCAAGGCCTCGGTTAGAAGGAAACAAAACTCGAAAGAAGTGAGAGAGCCAGTGAGAGAGGGAAGGCTCTGAGGCAGGGGTGTTTCAGGGATGGGAAAGAGACTAGCTTGGCTGGGAAAGAGTGGTGAGGAGACAGACGTGGAGGGGAGCAGAGTAGGCTAAGTCTTAAGGGCCACCGAGAAAACTTGGGTTCTGGATCCTGAGAGCCATAGAGGGTTCTTGAGCAGTGCAGTGTCCAGACCAGACTCGGATGCTCACAGGTATCCTCTGGTTATTCTTGGGGTAACAGACTGTGGGGGTGGGGATGGTTATGTGGGCTGAAGGTCAGAATCAAGACCCTGGACTGGCCATACAGAAGAGGTGAGACCTAAGCGGGATGGTGGGTACAGCTGGGTTCAAGCCGTATTCTAAAGGTAGGGCAGACATTTCGCTGGTGGGTCAGAGGCAGTTACAGTGAAAGTGTCTTCATTAAAGGGGGGGTTCCCAAACACCCACATTCAGAACCACACCCCTGCTGACGGCCAAGGGAAGTGGCTATGGCAGGGCAGGCTTCCATAGTGCCAATGCTACCCCAAAGGCAGGCACAACCAACTGCTTTCCTCCAGAGCTTCCCACAACCCCTACCTGCACACCCCAGCTGCCCACGACCCCTACCTTCACATCCCAGCTGCCCACAACCCCTACCTGCTCACCCCTGCTGCCCACAACCCCTACCTGCACACCCCAGCTGCCCGCACCTTGGAAGAAAAGGATCAAACATTGGCTTTAGGTACTAGTATTTAAATTATTTATGTATTCATTCATTGATTCATTCTGGCACTGGGGATGGAACCCAGGGACTCACACGTGGTAGGCAGCCAGGCCTTCACTAGTGAGTCACACACCCAGTCCCTCTCTGGTAGAATCTAGGCAGGAGCCCTCCTGCTGAGACAGCTGGAGCCTGTGGTGAGGCAGGGCATTTTAATGGAAGCCAGTAATGGTAACCAAACTGCTCAGCTCCGGTGCTGGAGAAGAAAAGAAGGGAGGAGCCAATATGCCCTTTAGAGGCAGGTTCTCAATAACATTCCTCCAAGTAGACCCTGCCTCCTAAAGTTTCTGTCACTCATCAGTCCACAGGGCTATGAGCCCATGAACAGACCAATCACACCAGTCTTCCTAGCAGTGGAGAAGCAGAGGTGGGAAACTGACCCCTACTCAGCAATCCAAAAGAAAGGGCCATTAAGTAAAGGCCCCATACCTGAATTCAGTCCCTAGGAGCTTACACAGTGGAAGAAGAGAACCGACTGCAGATAGTTAGTTGTCCTCTAACTTTCACACACTTGCCGTGGCCAGGGCACACTCACATACAAATAAATACATCAATTTATAAAGTTGAAAGAACCCTCTGGAGTGGGGCAGGGGGTGGGGTTCGCAGCCCTCGCTATCCGACCACCTTCACACACAGCCGCACGGCACGGCAAGCTGCCCCCTTCGTGCCTTGCAGAAAGGAGCAGCAGAAGAACCAGAAGCCCGCCAAGTCGGTGTGGGAGCAGCGCACCAGCGAGATGCGCAAGCAGAACCTGCTGGCCAGCCGCGAGGCGCTGTACGGGGACGCGGCTGAGCGCTGGCCCACCGCCTACGCGCGCCCGCTGCGGCCCGACGTCAAGACGCACCTGGACCGGCCGCTCGTGGTGGACCCGCAGGAGAACCGCAACAACAATACCAACAAGAGCCGCGCGCCCGACGCGCTGCGCTCGACCGCGCGACCCCGCGAGAGCGCGCGCGACCCCGACACGCGGCGCGCCTGGGCCGGGAGCCCTGAGCGCGCGCCTGGCCGGGAAGGCCCGTATGGCCGCGAGAGCGAGCCGCAGCAACGCGAGCACGCGCCGCCCCGCGAGCACGCGCCCTGGGACTCGGACGCCGAGCGCGCCAAGGCCGGGGACGCGCCCCGCCGCCACGCGCACCGGCCTGGGGCGGACGGGGAGACTCGCCGTCACCGCGCTCGCCGCCGGCCGGGGGACGAACCCGAAGACAGGCCGGAGCGTAGGCCTCGTCCCCGCGATGCCACCAGGCCGGCCCGTGCTGCCGACGGCGATGGCGACGATGGGGAGCGCAGACGGCGACATCGACACGGGCCGCCCGCCCACGACGACAGGGAACGCAGGCACCGGCGCAGGAAGTGAGTGGGCTCCGGGAGGGATGTGCCCAGGTGGACCTTCTCTCCGGGCCGGGCCCTGCCGAGGAGGTTCCCCAGTAGCTAGGGTGACAGTCACCAGGCCCAGAACACCCGAAGACGTGGGGATGTACCCAGCGGCCACAGCCAGGGTTAGCAGATGGGGAAACAGATGTAGTTGTGTGCTGGTATGAACCCAGGGTCTCATATACAAGAGTCCACAGCGGAGCCAGCCTGTCACAGAGGAATTCTAGGCTAGCGTTCTATCACTGAGCTGCATCCCAGCTCCTTACTGGAGGACTCTGGGCCGGCCCCTACTGCTGAGTCATGCCCTCAGCCCTTTACTGCAGGATTCTAGGCAGGGACTCTGGTACTGAACTACAGCCCATCCCAGCATTATATATAAAAAGACTAGGGTCCTGCCATCTTGGCTTCCAAAATGGCTAGAGGACTAAGGCATTGTCCATCTTACACAGGCCCAAGGGAGAGCCCATAGTCTCCATCAGATTCGTGTAGCTATTTCATTACTTGCTGTTTACTCTTGAATTAGTGAGTTCTTTTTTTGGTTTTTCGAGACAGGGTTTCTCTGTAGCTTTGGAGCCTGTCCTGGAACTAGCTCTTGTAGACCAGGCTGGTCTCGAACTCACAGAGATCCACCTGCCTCTGCCTCCCGAGTGCTGGGATTAACGGCGTGTGCCACCACCGCCCAGTGAATTAGTGCGTTCTTGGCATCAGTGTTCTCACCTGATGATCGGACTCCCCAGAAATAACCTAGTCATTGCTAGAATTAAATAAGTCACCACCTCTGCTAAGGGCTCTCACGGGCACTAATGTGTGTGAAGCGTCAGCATCTGTCATTTTGCCAGTCCTTTGCTTACTTGATGGGGGAGGGGAGGTCTGATCTCTCAGACAGAAAGGGAGCCACCTTCCTTGACAGTACCCCACCAATAGCTGCTTTTCCTTATCTTTCTCATAACATTTTGTAATGTTTCACGGAAGACCGTAAAGGGACTCTCTATAGAGAGCCCAGGGACTTCTGTGTTGATAGCGACATCTGTCCTCAAGTCAGCGTGGTGTCATTCCTATGATCCCAGCACTTGGGAGGTGGGACAGGAGGCTCTGGACATCAAGGCCAGCCTTGGCTACATAATGAGTTTGAGACGACACTGTGCTACATCAATAATAATAACAATAATAATAATAATTTGATGTCCTCTTGATCCCCCTTCATATTGCTATGAGAGCGTCACAACTGGTTTCTTGAAGGATGTACAAAATCTGACCCCAGCCTATGGGAAAGGGGCATTTGTACAACCTCCCAAAGTCAGCTTTCTCTTCTGCTGTGTGGGTCCTGTGTGACACAGCTAGTGACTGGGTGGGACTCAGGCTTCAGTGAAGCCATGAGACTATGTTCCTAACAAGAGGTGCCCAGCGCAGGAGCCCAGGACTACATACCAAGTAGTGGGGTTCTCAACCAAATGAGTTTAGACAAGGGTCTGTAGACAAAAATCACTACCAGGTAGGTGGGCTGGGGGGGGGTCACAAGTTCAGGTCAGCCTGGGATACACAGGGAAATCCTGTATCAGAGAGAGAAGTGAGAGGATTGGGTGAGGAGAAGGAGGGAAGACTCCTTCTGGAGGGCTGGTCCTGTCATGGATACTGACTCACACTCTTACTTCCCACTCCTAGTGCCCACAGCACCCTCAGTTATATCACTACCTCTGTCTGCACGGTGCTCCCTTAAACACCATTGTTCCAAATCATTCTTTCCCTAGAGTTTTCTCTCCTGGGTGTTTCCCTCTGCTCAGTGAAGCGTGAGAAAGGTCAGCTGTATTCTAGCCCAGACTGAATTCCAGCCAGTAACTGCAGGTAGTAGGGGCCTACAGAGTTGGTTTCATCCATTTCCATTGCTATAACCAAATGCCTGAGGTTGGTTGCTCATTTAGAAAGAGTAGACATTTATCCAGCTTCCTGTTTTGGAGGCTGCAGAGTCACAGGGCACGCCAGCACTCTGAGGGCTTCTTGCTGCATCCAAACATGATAAGGGACTCCCACGGTGACCCAGGGCCGTCATGCCTGTTCCAGTCTCTTCTTTCTCTCAGAATGCCACTCATCCATCATGGGGACCCTGCCCTTGAGACCTTATCTAGCCCCACTTACCTCCCAAATCTCCTCCAAATACCATCATCAGATAAATGTAGGGATAAAGTTTCTCAGTACATGAGTCTGGGTAGCTGGGGCAAACACATTAAAACTATAGCAGAGACATTCTGAGAAAGGTAACCAAGATGGGCCAGACCACAAGAAGAGCAGCTAGAGAAAAACGGAGCGTTTCGGGCAAGAACGGTACATGTTAGGGTCCTGGAATCACTCAGAAGACAGCCAGCTTACAGGATAGTGAGGAAAAGGGCCAGAAATGGATTAATAGGACTCTGGGTCCCTTAAGAGGGTAAGGAGCAACCAAAGATGTGAGGAGGGGCATTGTCCCTGTATTGTGTCTGCTGCTGCTGTACCAAAGGAGGCAGAGTGATGAGGACAGAATGGCTGTCCCTAAAAATGTTCCAGGAGGAGGGTTTTCTGTGGCCCAAGCTGACCTTGAACTCAGGCATCGCCAAGGCCAGCCTGTAACTGGTCCTCCCGCTTGCTGGGATTACAGGCATATACCGCCACATCAAGGTTTATTTGGTGCTGGAGATGGAACCCAAGGCTTTGTTCACACTAGGCAAGCACCCTTATTAACTGAGCCGCATCCCATCCCTGCAGGAGGAGTTTTTGAAACTCCCCAAATGTCAAAAGTCAGTTATACCATGAGCAAAACCTGGGGCCGCAGTGCAGGGACTCTCAATACGCCTGCCCGTCCCTGCCTGGCGGTGTGACTATCAATATGTCACCTCACCTTTCTGGTTCCCATTTCTTCAAATGGGGTAAACAGTGGGTTAAAATGTACAGGTTTACATGAAACAGGCACATGAACTGTGTTGAGAGATGCTGAGTCAGCAAGTACTCAGTAAATGTCAGCGTGGTGGAATTACGGAATTAATAGCAGTTCTATGTTTAGCCATTTTTGGATGTCTTTAGGGGTCATTCTGAGGCCCTGTGGGATACCAAAATCTACACGTTTGGGCTCCATCTATAAAACAGCGTAGTATCTACATGGAACCCACACGCATTCTCTGTGGGCTTCAGATCATCTCCAGGTAACTTAGAATTCCTGATGCAGTGCAAACTCTCTATGGGCAGCTATTAGACTCTATTTTTCAAACAAAATTTAGAAATCAGATTGTCAATGTGGCCATTTAGCAAAATAACAACAGTCGGTTCCCCTCTAGAGCCTGTGACCCCCACACTCCTCAGGTTTACCGTACTAGGCAGGAATTCTCTGCTGTGGAACAGCCCTCAAATTCAGTCGGTAAGCAGTGGTCACCCCCACACCAGTAATGCCCCTGTTGCACCAGTGAGCACATCCTTGCTGCAGCATGCAGTGACCAATACTGGGTAAGATCATTGATATATTCTGTATTTTCTTCTTTGACACAGGTTTCCCTGTGTAGCCCTGACAGTCCTGGAACTCACTGTAGACCAGGCTGGCCTTGAACTCAGAGGGTGCTGGGATTAAAGGCGTGTACCACTACCCAGTTATATATTCTGTATTCTTTAGGAAAGAGGTGAGGGGAAAGTCTGTATCAGTTTGGTTTTTTTATTTTTTTTTTTTAAGATATTTTCAGCCGGGCGGTGGTGGCGCACGCCTTTAATCCCAGCACTCGGGAGGCAGAGGCAGGCGGATCTCTGTGAGTTCGAGACCAGCCTGGTCTACAAGAGCTAGTTCCAGGACAGGCTCCAAAGCCACAGAGAAACCCTGTCTCGAAAAAAAAAAACAAAACATATTTTCAGTCTTGGGTCTGGAGAGAGAGCTCAGCGCTTAGGATCACTTTCTGCTTGCATGGAAGACTCAGGTTCAGTCCCCAACACCCCACATGGAGATTCACCACCTCCTGTAACTCCAGTTCCACGGATCTGATGCTCTCTTATGGTTTCCAGGGGTACCAGGCGCTCAGATTCTCAGGTGGCACACAGACACACAGGCACTAACAGATCTGTCAGTTCAGTCCCCAGATGCAGAATCTGTAGTGTGAAAAGGTGAACCACAGTATGGATATATCAGTTCACCAGGCATGAAGGTGCACTCCCAGCACTCAGGAGGCAGAGGCAGGTGGGTCTGGTCTATATTAGAAAGTTCTAGGCCAGCCAGGGATACATAGAGAAACCTTGTCTCAAAATAAACAACAAAAGGCCATATCAAGTGTTTTAGCATCGTGTGAGCACTCAGTGTGTGCATACCATATTATTAGTAATACTGAGGCTCTCTCCACGATAGACATAAAAAAAACCTTAGAACTGGGTATGGTGGTGCCTAGAAACCTGCACCCAGAAAGCTGAGGCAGGAGGACTGCCATGAGTTTGGAGCTAGCCTAGACCACAGAGTAAAACTGTTAGAAGACATTGATTCTCAGTCAGGCATGGTGGCCCACGCCTTTAATTCCAACACATGGGAGACAGAGACCACAGATCTCTGTGAGTTCGAGGCCAGCCTGATCTATAGAGCAAATTCCAGGACAGCCAGGGCTACACAGAGAAGCCCTGTCTTGGGGGTGGGAGGTAGGGGGTGATTCAAATTTTGATTCTATTTCAGAATCACGGGTGTTCCCGTGATCTGCATGTCCTTTTCCTTCCCATAGGCTGTCCTCTGGCCTTTTCCAGAGCCCCGCCCATGTTTCATTGTTGGGATGTTGGCAGTGTCATTTTTCCTGTTCCGCTTATCCCTACTCCTGTTTCTGCACTCACCATTCTCTTCCCCTCTGAAGCATGCACCAGAACACCATTCCTGCCCATTCAGTAGTTGCTAAACTCAGGTTCCCACACAGGTCCAAGACTCCTGGTAAAGACCTGTGAGCTACCAAACGTCTGCCACTCCTAGGACTAGTCTCCTGACCAGTCGGGGTCAGCTGTTTGCAGCCTAGTTCCAGCTGCATCTGTCACCATGGCAACCCACTCCCCATTGGAACAAGGAGGGTTACTGCAGTTGTGGGTTTCCTGGCTCACTCCTCAACACCTCCACTTTG
This sequence comes from Ondatra zibethicus, assembly GCA_004026605.1. Classification (NCBI taxonomy): domain Eukaryota; kingdom Metazoa; phylum Chordata; class Mammalia; order Rodentia; family Cricetidae; genus Ondatra; species Ondatra zibethicus. Next base: position 404 of record PVIU01003038.1, on the reverse strand, counting down.
TTCACCACCTGTTTACTTTGCTGAGTGAGGCTGGAGCCAAAGGTTTCTAGATAGGACCAGATTCCAGCTCATTCTGTCTGAGCTGGTTCATGAGGGACAAATGTCTTCCCCTCTGCCTCAGTTTCTTACTCTGTTAAATGGAGCTGATCTTGTTATCCATTTCAGGTGCTGTAATGCATGAAGTATTGGGGGCAGTCAGGAACTATGTCAGGAAGCCTGCAGAGGAGGGTCAGCCAGGAGGTGTGCACAGGAGGTCAGCCAGGAAATGTGCAGAGGAGGTCAGCCAGGAAGTGTGTAGAGGAGGTCAGTCAGGAAGTGTGCAGTGGAGGTCAGCCAGGAAGTGTGCAGTGGAGGTCAGTCAGGAAGTGTGCAGAGGAGGTCAGTTAGGAAGTGTGCAGAGGAGG